>JACCPG010000102.1:23164-209612 GCA_016069955.1 Drepana arcuata
TACATGCTCGTCGATTTCGATTACTCTTGACGTTCCCGTCCTTGAGTGACCGATCGAGGTCAATTGAGGTCCGATCGAGGTCACTATTGTTCTGTCCAAATTTGGAATTGCCAACTACGGTAGTACCTCACAAAAGTGTCAAAGAGATGGTGTTAAATGGAGATTCACAAACACCTTACTTTATATTACACGGGAGGCAAACAAGCATGCGGTCCGCCTGATGGTAAGCGGCTACCGCAGCCTATGGACACTTGCAACACCAGAGCATCGCTCGCGCGCTGCCGACCCTGAAAGTGTGGTGTTGCTGTGGTGTGTAGGGTTTCCTAGAACTCTAGAGGATTGAGTCCTATTTGCTAATAGCGCAGTATTCCACCCGTATAGTAAAGTCGTAAGTGCTTACATGCTACAATACCCGCTTACTACCAAGCCTTATACGTGTTTGTAACAATCTTCTTTAATAAAAAAAACAGTGTACGATTTTTTCACTCGACGTAAATTTTGAAGTGTAACAAATCAAAATTGAGATTTGAACCTGCTCTCCAAAGCTGTGCAAGTATGCACCTGAAAAGTCAAAATAACTTTTCAGGTGCATACTTAAACCGTTCGGTCACTACGGTTTGACAGTCCAATAACGCAATGTTTTTACTTTCTTCCAGTACAACAAACTTCACAGATACCTATGAGGGTATGGGCTACAAGCCTGGTCTGACCCGCGATACTCCAATTAGTATCTACAGACCCGGCGTCTGCAGGCTCTTCGATTTTCGCTACTCCAAGAAAGGAATCTCAACCTACGGCTCAGAAGCATACGTGTACAAATTCAGTGACAACATGTTCTCTGATGAAAGCAAGTGTAGCAGGAGGGGAGCCTGCCCTAATGGCACTCTCGATATGTCACCTTGTGTATTTGGTAGGTTTCTATTATTAACTATTTAATTACTAGCTTATGCCCGCGGCTTTGCCCGCGTGGAGTTAGAAAAAGTAGCAGAAAAACATCAAAAAATCCAAACTTACCAGTTTTCGCCTTTATAATATTAATAAGTGGTAGCCTATGTCCTATTCCTAGGTATAAGCCATCACGATTTCAACTTTCAGCCAAATCGGTTCAGCCGTTTGGCCGTGAAAGAACCGCAAACATCCAAACTTACAAACTTTCACATTTATAATATTAGTAAGATTAGGTTATGCGAGTAGTAAGGTCTTAAGGTTTGAAACATTTTTTTTGTTGATTTTTCACTCACATATAAAACAATGTAAGTGTAAGTAAATAAGTATGCTTGCAACAGCAGAGTTCTCACACGCAAGTTACCGATGCTGTAATCCTTTCAGACCTCCATGCTGTACCTTATAGTGAAAACCTCAATACAGAACCTTCTTTGAAACCACTAGTTCGAATACTAATTCCTGGTGAGAGGTACATTGCATTCATGATAACAATAATAATTTCAGTATACGTCTTTCTACTGCAGGTCTACCCCTCGCGATGTCCAAGGGTCATTTCTTGGACGGAGACCCGAAGTTGTATGAAAGAATAGACGGACTGCATCCTGATGAGAACATTCACGACAGCTATTTACTTATAGATCCAGTGAGTTAAGCATTTAAGCGTTTAATTCATGTTTTGACACACATGAATTAAACCATAGGGTAATATTTATAGAATCCACTAAGTCGGAGGCGTTGTAGTACGGCGATTTTGTAGATTAGTTATCGTTTAAAATATTTCTCAATTCCTGCGTAAAAAGGTAACCAGTATTAAAAAGAGAACCAGGCAGTTTGTTTCGCCATTTCTTCTCCTGACAGTCCCTCTCCGTCACGACTATGCATACATACGTTTTCAAATTCCTGCTTGCGTATTTAGTTACGTATGCAAGTTGTTTTCCTTCGCCGTTAAACAAATCGTTGTACTTAAGTTAAGATAAATACATTGATATTCGGGATTCGCACTAGCAATCTGCAGGTAACTACTAGATCTACTCGTCTTGTTTCATCATCATCATTTTATTTTTTCCAGAAAGTTAGTCTAACTCTAGAGACGTCAATGTCACTTCAAGTGAACATTGTCATAGGCGACGTGAGCTTCAATACGGAGGCGAAACCATTTTCAAACATGGTGGTGCCTATAGCTCATGTGAAAGTTGTACGTATTATTTTCAATGTGTTCCAGCATATCAATACATATACACTACAAATTATCTTTAATCACCGCCACCTATGCACGCTTGTAACCCCAGGGGTATCACCCCTGGGGCTACAAGCGGAATGCAGGAATCTTTTCACATGCTTCTTTAAGAACCCTGTCTTCACTATCTGCGGGAAGCCCATTGTAACTCATCAACCATTCCCTCGGGAGTAGCATGATTATATATGAGTATATAATAGCCTTCTTCAATAAACGGGCTATCTAATAAAAAAGATTGCAAAATTGGATTAGTTGTTCCTGAGCCTAGTTCCGTTGCTACCGTTCAGTTTTAATGGCGCTAAAGTTGATTTGCGCGTCCAGAAAATAAATACACGAGCTCCTTTACCTCCCCCTCTTTAATAATATTATTAAAGATAAATGTAATGAAAGTAGAGAGAGAACTAGCGCTCTACTGTCACTGCCTACCCCGTGGGACTCGGTGTGTTAATAAGTAATTATGATGTATAAATGTCTGCTTCAGGCGGGAATCAAACTGAATTAAGAATTAAAGTGATTTCGCTTCAACCTATTCGTGGGGGAGTCAGCGTCATTCATATCTATGCAACGTATAAGTATTCCATTTTCAAAAAGCATTTTTTTTCTGTTTCAGCAACAACCAAACCTTCCTAAGCAGGCGGACGACGCGCTAAGATTAACATACGTCTATGGTCCTTGCATCATGATTGGAATTAAAATTGTACTTCTTTTCTTCGGATTAGCTCTTCTGGGGTACTCCTTACGTCTCTGCCACGCAAATGGGCTGCACTCAAAAAGAACATCAAAAGAATTAATATACATCACTGAAAATGCAACTAAAATACCTGACCTTAGGGCTCAGTATCCCTTGATGGGGATGAATTCCTTTAAGCAAGATATAAGTTGACATTCCTATTTTAAAGACATTTTAATCAGCGAAGTGTTTCATCTCATTTATAAATGTATTTATTGTAGTGATGCATAAGTTATAATACAATCGAATGCTAATGTTAGTTATGAATCATAAGTTATTTGTTCAAATACAAGATTTTAGAGGTTAGAATAATTAGCGCCAAGTTAGCCATTTTTTAAGGTTTTTTTGGGGCTGCGACGTATCTTGCGCAAGTAATTAGCTTTGCTTTACATTGCTATACATGTTGGCATTGGTGCTGGAATTCTTGTCACCCTCGTGCTTTATTTAGCTTGGCTACGTAGGTTTTTTTATAATAATTTTAATTCGTCATCGACGGGAAATTCATTCTCATACCTTGGAACCGAAAGCGTCTCGCAGGAGTTTCATTCCGCGAACGCTCAGGCTGTAGAATGAACGCCCGTAGAAGTTTTTCATGGAGAGTACAGCATGGAGTGGTTCGCAAAGGTGAAAAGATTCTCATGTTCGAATGAAGCTTTATCTATGAGCAAGCTAGCGAGACATGAAAATAGATAAGTGGAATCAATTACTTTAGAGGTAGTGTTAGAACTAGGCACCTGAAGCCTACCGACTGTATTACCTCATTGATTATGAAAAGATAATCTAATAAAGTTCATGAGATATATTTTGGTGCTGTAAGGGAGTTTTTTGTTGTTGGAAAATTTAATAAAGGGACCTTGTTTACCTGAGCAGCCTAATTGAGATTGGAATGAATTAAAATCTTGTCTTTGTCTGAACACGTCTTTGACTGTAGACGACAATGGAATCACACATTAAGTAATCGTTAACGGTGTAAGGCTGTTATTAATAACTTTATTGAGTTGACGTGTGACGCACGTAGCTTGGCATTAATTTGAATTTACTTGGATTTTATTTATTCCGAAACGACAGCACCTCTGGTTAATAAGATCCTGGATACTCGAGTGATAATAAAGTTACAGGTCTCAGCATAGTAGTGATGGTACCGTGATCATATCAATAAATAAAAATAATAATAATATGTCCTCACGCCTTCCCACAAGGGTCCCCGAAGGGGTAGGCAGAGGTTTATAGGTAATACCCATACACCCACTTTCCGCCAGAGATATATTTTAGGTGTCAACGTGATAGTCGGCGAGTTCATCGCCGTTACTCAAGCACAACTATACATACGCCTTTGAATTGCTTCTCAGACGTATGAAGGTTTCCTCTCGATGTTTTCCTTCAACGTAAAGCTCGTGGTGTGACTAATCACTGCACTTAAGTTCAGAAAAGCTCATTGGTACAGTCGGGATTTGAACTTGCGATCTTTGTGTCGCAGGCAATCACTCGAATCACTCGGCCACCACGGCAACAATATCAATGAATGAGGAGAATAAAAGCGGGATAAGATTTCTCCCTGAGGGACGCCGGTTTCCAACTCGCATCGCAGTAGTCCAAATAAAGTAGAATGTGATCATTTGTAAGTAAGATAGAGACTGTTGTTACACCTCCTCCTACCCTTGAGGGGGTCTTTGTGTGTTCATAATAAATACACATTAATTTAAAAAAATTTAAATGTATGTCAATGTAAGTCGGTTTTTTAAACAATAGTACTTTTTCACAGTTACGAATGTTTTGGTGTTAATCGTTGACATTTGCTAATATCATTATTTAGCCAATCATGTTATTTAGCTCGTACTTACATAAAAGCCGTGGTGGCCGAGTGGTTCGAGCAGTTACCTGCGACGCAAAGGTCGCAAGTTCGAATCCCGACTGTACCAATGAGTTTTTCTGAACTTCAGTACAGTGATTAGTCACACCACGAGTTTTACGGTGAAGGAAAACATCGAGAGGAAACCTGCATACGTCTGAGAAGAAATTCAAAGGCGTATGTAAAGTGGGTGTGTGGGTATTACCTATACACCTCTGCCTACCCCTTCGGAGACCCTTGTGGGAAGGCATGAGGATATATTATTATAAAGTTATATAACTGACGTCCGCAATGCTGAAATAGATGGCTATTGCTATGGGACTTACTTTAGTGCTTACTATGTGCCCCGCTGGTTCACCCATGATACATAAGATAAAAGTAATAATAGAATAACAATATATCCTCACGCCTTCCTACAAGGGTCCACGAAGGGGTAGGAAGAGGTGAATAGGTAAGTAGTACCTACACTTTCCGCCAGTTATTTTTAGGTGTCAACGTGAAAGAGGGCGAGTATAGGTAATACCCACACACCCACTTTCCGCCAGAGGTATATTAGGTGCCAACGTGACAGATGGCGAGTCCATCGCCGTTACTCAAGCACGACTATACATACGCCTTTGAATTTCCTTCCCAGACGCGTGCGCTTCCTCATGTTTTCCTTCACCGTAAAGCTCGGTATCTAACCAAATGTACTTAAGTTCAGAAAACTCATTGGTTGGTCGGGATCCGAACTTTACCTGCGTCGCAGGTAACTGCTCGAATTTTCCGCATTTAAGCTACACACAGTTTCCTTCACTTTTATATATATATATATATATATATATATATATATATATATATATATAACAATCAGTTTCACTCTTAAACGTGTGCTTCGCCGCGAGCAGTCAAAGAGTCCGTGTTCGGTGTTAGTACGCCGCGAACTCTTGAGTTAGCTACTCCAAGTGGCTAGAGAGAATATATTTACAGCAACTGTATAATATCTAAGTACTCACAAATAAAATAATTGATCGTGAAGTTTGTATTCGTTAACATTATTGAAAATGTAAGTTCTTTTTTATAATTATTTTATTACCAGCTTTTGCCCACGTTTTCGCTCGTGTGGAGTTCGATAAATTTGCTGATATATTTCCCTGCTGGAATCGGTTCAGCCGCTATGCCAAGAAAGAGCAATATACTTTGCAGTGGCGTGGGGTGAAAAAAAAGAAAGGTAAAGCCGGACCAAAAAAATGGCTAACGCGTGAATAAGCAAAACGTCATATCTTAACTTGTAAAAAAAATGCAATAAATTACATACCATATATTAGTGTGTTAGTTCACCTCCCAAAACTACGGCGAAATGTTATGTATGGTGCTTGCGTTGCGTTGTATGCAATTTTTCCATGCGACAGAACACGCTTGCTGTACAGTTGTTAGTGTTCACCACCTTCACCATACATGACATGGTATATATGATATATGGTATATGATATGGTATCATATGAACAGTGCATGTCGAGTATGATAAAAGCCGTTTTAAAGCACACGTCACTCACACGGGGGTTATAAATATACAGCCAAAAAAAGAACTAAAATAAGTGAAACTTAACTTGCCAGCATCATCATCACAAACAAATACCAGCAGGAATACTGCAGTATTTATTTTTCTATACTACAAACCGAAAAACAAAATAACATGGACATGACATTGAAAGCAAAATAACTTATGTAATTTTCAACTGCCGGTTATCCAATCGTATTTATCATACATAGAACTGTGAAAATGTTTGAAACACCCATCCTTACGTCTATAATCAATTTTCATATCGGGACGAGCCCGTCCATGTTTAATGATATATTTTTTATTTTCGAAAGATTGTTTTGAGAACGAAGTTAACTCATTTAATAGGTAATCTGTAAGACAACAACCTATTTGTATTAACGCCGCCATTTCTCACCTAACAGACTACGTGACGACAAGAAACAAAAATAAACAAACAAACCTTTACGGTGAAACAAAACAAACATTTATACATTTTTACTATTTGAATTCCCAATATTACGAGCGAGTTCCCCAGCCGCCTACTACGTGAAATCGTGTATGTGGGCGTTTGCGCGATTTCACATACATTGCGGTTTTGTATCCAGTATATTGGAGAATATTCTTACAAAGGGCGCAATGTAATTATGTCTCTTGCGATATTATGACTACATAGAATAGTCGTATATGAGCGCGAATCTGCCAAGGGAAGCCGGTAGGAATCGTGTTCTAAGGACGCTTCGCCACTGATACTTTGGAATATTAGAATTTTGAATGCTACATTTTGTCTTTAATAACGCGTGTTATATCCAGCTCATAAACTGTCTCTCTATCTCTGTGCCAAATTTATTCAATTCCTCAGCCGCTATGGCGCTTTCCAATTTTTTTCCTCCTACTAAATACTTTTTACTGCGACTAAAGGGTGGGTTCGTAGACCATTGCGGCATAACGGACAGTTTAAGAAAAATCTTATTGCGACGACCATGTTCCATGTCTATGTGAAATTCGAACCTACTAAGTATTGTTGTCATTTACGTATATAGATTCTACTCACATGATTCCCGTGAGAGCTCAACGAGCTAAAGGGATGTACGACAACGCCTCTCTGGTTCAATATAATTATTTTTATACTACTTACTACTGTACAGAGATGCCCGATTAAGCTAGTACTTACATATTGAGATATATTCTATACAATCCGTTTATGTCATATTCATGTGATGGTTGTACTATGGCAGGTTTATTTGTATTGTGGCCGGTAGATGGCACTGTACCTTTAGTAATACTTTTTGAATCGCGCTACCATGGCGTTCTACGTGTATGGTATATACTCAGGTTGAACACATATTAAACATTCGACAATTTTGGGGAATTTTATGTCGTTTCATTACTAACCCGATCTCATGAATGTGGCCGAAGCGAACGAAAGTGGTCCGCAAGTCTATAGAGAACTGGCGCTATACTCTCCTCTGCCTACCACGTGAGAGACTGGATGTGATCATTAATTATGTGACTCTGTATTGCTAGGACAATTTAAGGTGGTCGTTTGTTAATTTTATTTTCCGCGTCTGAAACAATTGACCCCACAAACAATACCTACATAACGTGGGATTTCCTGAGACTTACCCAATTAAAATTAAAGTCATGTTAAATTGTGGAAAGATGGAGACTGGAAATGGAAAGATTATAGTGTAAGTGTGCAACCTTCCACTAATGTGTGAGTATTGTCGCTACACACTGATGACCTAGTGCACACGCACACTACAATAATTGATACCGCGACCCCCTCGACCAGAAATTGATGGGGCGCGTCTTCTTGGATGGCACTTTCTATCTACATGCAGTTATTAAACACGTATATCGTTACAGTTACTAAACACGTATGCTTAAAAATAATATTCTTTCTTCACGCCTTCCCATAAGGGGAGACCCTTATGGCAAGGCGTGATGTAGGCAGAGATGTATAGGTAATACCCACACAACCACTTTCCGTCAGAGATATATTAGGTGCCAACGTGACAGATGGCGAGTCCATCGCTGTTACTCAAGCACGACTATACATACGTGTTTGAACTTCTTCTCAAGCGTATGCGCGTGCACGGTATTGGTAGGGTTAAGGCTATAAACGCATGATGAATCAAATCGAAATATTTTATTTCACATAGGCCCAGGTGGGCACTTATCAAACGTCGAAAAAGGTGCACGGTTCGGGTTGGTCGTTTCCATGGAGAAGAACCGGCAAGAAACTCCTTGGTTACTGTTTTCAAATCATTAGGTATACAATAACAATATTTTTATGTTACAGCAATAATACTTAAGTATGGGGGAACAGCGTAGGCCCGACAATAGCATGAGCAGCAAGGGTCCTATCAATCACAATGTCTCTACAAGAAGTACGTATGTCATTGCTCTATTATTCGAAGAACTGTTTTCGTCGCCACTAATCATAAAACTTTTTAAACTAGTAACATTTTTTTTCATATTTTTTTCTGCCACACGGGTGGCAAACAAGCTGCTGTTACCGCCGCCTATGGACGCTTGCTACACCAGGGGACCCCTTAAAATTCTTTTCACTGACTGTATGGAACCAAAAGTCATTCTAGATTCGTAACTTAGTAAAATGTAAGAATAAATAATGTATAATATATCCTCACGCCTTCCCACAAGGGTCCCCGAAGGGGTAGGCAGAGGTGTGTAGGTAATACCCACACACCCACTTTCCGCCAGAGGTATATCAGGTGCCAACGTGACAGATGGCGAGTCCATCGCCGTTACCCAAGCACGACTATACATACGCCTTTGAATTTATTCTCAGACATATGCAGGTTTCCTCTCGATGTTTTACTTCACCGTAAAGCTCGTGGTGTGACTAATCACTGTACTTAAGTTCAGAAAAGCTCATTGGTACAGTCGGGATTCGAACTTGCGATCTTTGTGTCGCAGGCAACTGCTCGAACCACTCGGCCACCACGGCTTTTTATAAACGTATAAATGTAAGAAGACATATATTTTTGAAATAACCACCTTACTTATAATTAAACATGACACATTTGTATGTAGCGCCATTTAATTTCACAGGAAGATTGCTAACGGCGTCAATACTGGGAATTATTTGTGCGATTGTACCCGTCTTATTGCTGATCATTGATCCTTTATTCTACTTAATTAAGTTTGTAAGTATGAGCTTTCCTGATTTAATCTGAATAATTTATTACTAATATACACTTTAAATCTCTGGCTGTCGACTAGTAATAACAAAAATTTTATATTTGGGACAATTCCACACAAATTGAACTAGTCCCAAATTAAGCAAAGCTTGTGTTATGGTAACTAGACAACGATATTTTTACTTATATAGATAGATATATACATAAATACATAGGACATCCAAGACTAAGGCACAAATATTCGTGTTCATCACACAAATATCTGCCCTCAGCGGGATTTGAACCCGCGACCTCAAGTTTCACAGTCAGGAGCTCTAACCACTAGACCAGACGGTCGACTAATGTAATTAATGACGAGTGTTCTAGTTGTTTTATTTATGGATCTTCAAGCCTGTCGACAAGGGGTCCCAAAAGGGGTACGCAGGGGTACGCAGAAGTAATCACCATCTTTACGCCTGATATATTTCAGGAGTTTTCATCTAGGTGTTAACGTGACAGATTTATTTATCGTATAAAGGTTTACCAACACTTGCTTACATCATAACTTAGAGCTAAATGTAGCAAATAATTACGAGTAAACACCACTTACACCATTAATTGGAATGTTCACAGACACAGTGTAGAAAACAAAACAAAAAAATAATAAAAAATAAAGAATAATTAAAAAAAAATTTGGAAAAATAACTTTGGAAAAATTGCCAGGTTGATCACAATAAATATCCACAATATTACTATATTCTTTTACTGATTTCGATAGTCTAGGAACGGTAGAGCTAGCGCCAAATACGGTTTTGCGAAGAGGAAGGCAAAAAAGCTTTATTCGGTAACTTGAAGGAACGCGAATTTTGAATTTACTCAGTATATGAGGGCAATCGGATTTATTATTTAAAAGTTTTGATAAAAAAATAAGGTACGTCACTTGTCTGCGTTTAGCTAAGGAAGCCATTTTTAAATACAATAGTCGTTTTTGGTATGAATTAAATTGTTTCTTTGCCAAACCAGCGGAATAAGCCAAGTGCCAGACAAATCTCTTTTGGACCCTTTCTATACGCAAACTATGTGTGGAATAATGTGGCCTCCAAACAACGGAACAGTATTCCAATATACTTCTTACTAAGCTGTTGAAAAGTAAAACCTTTGTTTGAGAGCTGCCAAGCTCCCTAACGTTTCTCAGAATAGATCCTAACATTTTAGAACCATTTGTGTAATGTTTTCAATATGCGGGATGAAAGTAAGTTTTAAGCAAGCAATATACATACGTTGCGAATTTCATTTGTTTCCTGAACAAGGTTATTGCAGATGTGATAAACAGAAGGAATCAAACTGCTTTTGCGGGATTTTTTTTTAGAATACACTTTTTCGGTTTAGGCTCCATTCTATTTTAGTTCACACTCCCTGGTCAAGTTATCAATATCGCATTACAAGTCACTAACAACTTCTATAGTAGAATATCGAGAGATACGCTGTCAAAGGCTTTGCTGACATCCACGTACACCACATCGATTTGCTTATTACGATCGAGAGCTTCGCATATAGTTTCAGTGAAGTCAATTAAATTAGTGTTTGTCGATCTTCCTTGGACAAAACCATGTTGCTTCGGAGTTAAGAAATATTTAAAATGATTCTGAACGTAAGGACATATAACAATTAAGAAATTTTCGCAAAACACGATAAAAGTGAAATTCGTCTACAATTATTAATAAGATCTTCTCTTCCTGATTTATGAATCGGATTTATAAAAAAAATATATTAATTATTTGATCTCAACATCGACAAAGGAAGATAAATCAAAGAAACTTCATTAAGATCAAGAATGGTACATACCTTTTAACTTTCTATTAAAACAACTAGCAAATGAATTCAAAGTTTACAAACAAGGACATAGGGTCTAATTTTTACTAAAATTCCCTTAGAAACTACGGATAGCCGAAGGTTCGATGGTGCATGACCTGTTGACCCACGAGCTGCAAAGTATCTACATTTCCTTCTACATATACAACGTGACCAATGCGGAGGCCTTCCTGTCAGGTGAAGATGACAAGCTCCATTTGGAAGAAGTTGGACCCTTTACATTCCAGTATGTATTTAAAAGCTCGGGTAGCGTTCGCAACGCGATATTATTGCCCGCTTTATTGTACGGCAGCGAATCCTGGGTATGTCATAGGAAGTATGAAACTAGCTTAAATGCAGTTCAGATGCAATCTCTTCAGCTTAATGATCTTAGATCGAATCCGAAATGAAGAGATTCACAAAACAACTGGCGTGAACGAGGGCGTGATTGTAAAGGTGAAGAAAGGTATGTTACGTTGGTTTGGACACATAGAAATAATGTGTGTATAAAGATTGACGAAACAAATTTACAAAGCGAAAGTGTGTACAAGAAGAGACAGAGGGAGACCACGTTCCAAATGCCTTGTTCAAATCGATCGGACACTCAAGGACAGGAACGTCAAGAGTACTCGAAACCGACGAGCATGTATGAATATACTATTTAATATAGATGAAGCGGGCGAAGTCTTTCAGCTTACAGAGAACTTGAAGAACTCAGCATGATGTTAGCATGGCTAGAAAAGTCTGAAGATCCACTTACTGGTGGTGGTCTTTTGTTAACCCTCATCTCATGTAGATTTATGTAGAAATTACTTAAGCACGACTATATAATAACATACGCTTTTCACCAGAGATATACTTTTGTCGCCAACGCGACAGATGGCGAGTCCATCGCCGTTTCTCTGGCACAATATAAAGGAAATAAATAAATATACATACACATACATATAACGCCGCGTAGAGAGTAGAGCGCTAGTACTCCCTAGCCTTACATACCTCTTTCGCTTCATCCACATACAATCAGCTTCTTCCATTCAATCGGTTTGGGGTGCTTTCAACGTTTCCACGTGTACGTAATTTTATATCATTAGCCGTTTTGCGAAAGACCTTGTTTAATTAGCCGCTTAATTATTAATTAACACCAGTTGGCTCAAAAACTTACCTACACTCTTATGAAACTTTGGTCTTATCAATTAATACAATGGACGGTTGAATGTTCTCGTGTTTCTCACCATATACCTGCCTATATCAGCCGTGGTGGCCGAGTGGTTCAAGCCGTTGACTGCGACGCAATGGTCGCAAGTTCGAACCCGACTGTACCAATGAGTTTTTCTGATCTTGAGTACAGTGACACACCACGAGCTTTACGGTGAAGGAAAACATCGAGAGGAAACCTGCATACGTCTGAGAAGAAATTCAAAGGCGTATGTATAGTCGTGCTTGAGTAACGGCGATGGACTCGCCATCTGTCACGTTGGCACCTAATATACCTCTGGTGGAAAGTGTGTGTGTGGGTAATACCTATACACCTCTGCCTACCCCTTCGGGAACCCTTGTGGGAAGGCGTTAGGATTTATATATCGTCACGCTGGTATCGGTATATATATATACCTATATAAGTATTACAGGTAGGCAGATCAAGGCCAGGTGGTCAACACCCGCTTACTATAAGGCGGGCCACACACTAGCCACGTTTGTAGTAAAAACATTCAGGGCTGCCAACGCCCGAGCGATACTCCTTGCAAACATCTATAGGCGGCGGTGACCGCTTATCCCCGGGAGCACTGCATACTTGTATGCCACATTAATAGTGATATAAAGAAATAGGCTTTGAATGTTTTTTAAATTCTTTCCGCAGAGAGTTCAGGAATAATGATAACTTGACCATAGATGAGGAGGCCGGCGTGATGAAGTACTGGACTCGTATGAGAGCAGACTTCATTAGGGAGAAATCTATTGGGTACCCCGAGGACATACCAATTAGTATCCCCAATGCTGCTCTGTTGGTGAGTGCGGTTTATTTATGGTGTATTTATGGTGTATTTATGGTGTATTTATGGTGTATTTATGGTGTATTTTATTCGAAATTGATGAGCATGTATGTAGAGAGTGATGAATGTGGACGAAGTGAAAGAGGTATGTAAGTCTAGAGAGAACTGGCGCTCTATACTCTCTGCCTATCCCGTTAGGGACTCGACGTGATGATATATATGTATGTATGTATTTTACACGTATTATAGACATACACACGTGTCATCGCCAAGACCATCACGGTATAGGCAGAGAGAATAGACTTAAATACCTCTTTCACTTCATTCTATATAGTTGCTACGGAATGTTAGATGTAGCTAATTCTTTTCGTGAAAAATTTGGTATATTTAATTCAGTTCTTATGACTAAGGTGTTGTATAAAGCTTTGAGTAATAATAAAAAGGACATTTCATTTTATTTAAATAATTATGCATATATAATGTAGCCGTGGGACATGTTCCCACGTTTATATAAATAAAAATAAGTTAATGATTAAAATTTTAATTATTATGAAGACTAATACAATATTCTTTGCTAGTGGTGAAAAATTCAGAGGTGATATTGCGTCACGCAAAAAATATGTAAGTTGAACGAATGGTTCTGGTTCTGACTGGGCTTATTAAAATTGAACCGTATATTGTAGAGTGCAACGAACATAATCGGGAAGTACCCGGCGTTCCTCAGAGACATGTACAACGTGGTGGTGAGGCAGGTTAAGTCGAAAGCCATCATCAATGTGACCGCGTATGAGTACCTGTGGGGCTACAAGGACCCGGTGATGGACATCGCGTGTAAACTGTTCCCCGGGCTACTATATTACGACAAGCTGGGAATCGTGGATAGGGTAAGTTCGCTACTTATAGTCTCAGTGACGTGCTTACCTATAAATTTACCGAAATACACCCACTTTCAGTTGATCAGTAAACATTAACTATACAAATAAATAAAACTGTTTCTCTGTCTCTGTCTGTCTGTTTGTTTTGACTAATGTCTGAAACGGCAGGACCGATTTTTACGGAACTTTCACTGGCAGATAGCTGATGTAAAAAGCAGTAACTGCAACTAGGCTAGTTTTATTTTAGAAACTAAACAATACTTTTTTGTTAATATCCACGTGGACGAAGTCGCGGGCACAGCTAATATACATATATGAATTTAACACAGGCGATATTGCAGGGTACATCTAGTCAAAACATATACTCATTTGGAAAATCTTTTAGCTGTACGACCAGAAAGCCGAGTTCTACATGGAGATTGGGGCTCGTGAGGACAACAAGTTCCTGGTTAAGAAGGTCAAGAAAACCCGCCGTATTAAAGTCTGGGAAAATGACGATGTAGATGAAACGTATGTACCTACATCAGTATATTTTTTGCCAGAAGTAGGGTATTATATCTTACCGACCTCCATTGCTAGCTAGGCGGTAGAACCTATAAGCATTCAGAAGCCTAAAAGAAGTAGAATAGCAAATTACATTTTAAAATCAAAAAGAAGGAGCATGATATCTAATTAATCGGGTTTTGTTGAAGATTCTAAGGCACAGTCCCGTATTTCTTCACTTATTATAACTGAATGTGAATGAAGCGTAAGAGGTCTGTACTCTGTAACTGGTGCTCTGCTCTCTCTGCTTACCTCTGCCTAACTCATTAATTATCCCCACAAGGTATCACGAAGTGTTTACAATACCCTTCTTTTTCTTCTTCTTCTTCTTCATTTGCAAATTGACAGATTGTGAGTCCATCATCGTCGCTGACCTGTCCTGTACAAATTTTATTCCAAGCGTATGCTCGATTCTTATTTAGTCGTTATGACATTTCAGCGAAGAGACGTTTACCGACGCCTATGAAGGTGCTGCGTACGCCCGCTACCTGAGCCCCACGACGCCCATCAACATTTACCGCCTGGGCCTGTGCAAGCTCTTCGGCCTGCAGTACAACAGCACGACGTCCACTGAATTTGGCACAGCGTACACCTACACCTTCGCGAACGACACATTCCATGACAAGACCCTCTGTAACAGCAAGGGCTTCTGTCCTGACGGCTTGATCGACATATCGACATGCTATTATGGTGAGAACTCCACGGTCAAAACTTGCCCAAAACCATCATCATCATCACGTTCAGCTCACATGTACCCTCGGTATAGGCCGCCCCGGTTCTACGCCAGTCTTCTCGGTCCTGAGGTAGTCTCCACCATAGCTTCCCAACCGCTGGTGTTCTGCCCGTTTCTCGGCGACCATTCGGTTATCGCCGTCCGTCCTTATGGCATCTTTCGTAACTCAATAGCTATACTTCATTCAATCGACGTTTTCCACTATAATAACGTCTCGAGTCTATGATATTGCCTTTAGATCTGTTACTTATCTACTTAAACTCCTTGTGGAGCCGGTAATAAAGTAAATGGGGCCATGTCGGCGTTGATGGCTGTAAAATTCTGAGCAAGAATGCTCGAGTTGCTATCCACAACGCATTATATTGTATGGCAACGAATCCGGTATGGGTATGTCAGAGGAAACATGAAAATAGCATAAATTTTGTATGCGATCACTTCTAAAAAAGAGCGGCGTAACGATATTAGATCGAATCCGCAATGAAGAGATTCGCAAATCAACTGGCGTGAACGAGGGTATGATTGTATAGATGAAAAAAAAAGTTACGTATATAGAAAGGATGAGTGAAGAAAGATTGACGAAACAGATATAAAAAGCAAGAGTGTGTGCAAGAAGAGGCAGAGGAAGGCCACGTTCCAACTACCTGGATCAAATCGATCGGACGCTCAAGGTCGGGAACGTTAAGAGTACTCGAAACCGACGAGCATGTATGAAGAGACTGATGAATGTGGCAAAGCGAAAGAGGTATGTAAGTCTAGAGGAACTGGCGCTCTATACTCTCTGCGTACCCCGTTAGGGACTCGGCGCGATGATATGTATTTATGAATCTTAATGTTGAATGAGAATGTTTCTGTTCCAGGCTGCCCGTATGCAATCTCCAAAAGCCACCTACAGAACACGGATCCAGAACTGTTTGAACGAATACAATTCGTGGCGTCCGACGAGAGCAAAGATATAAATGAGCTCTTTATAGAACCGGTTAGTTAAACACCAACAGCCAGGATGACCTACTAATACAACTAAAGATTCCTGCAGGGTCGGCAACGCGCGATTGATACCCCTGGTGTTGCAAGCGTCGATAGGCTGCGGTAACCGCTTACCATCAGGCGGGCCGCATGCTTGTTTGCCACCGAAGTGGTATAAAAAAAAGAACCCTTAACTTTTTATTTCTTGAAAAGAAAATGAATAAATTTCACTTACGAATGTAATATGCAAAATGTTAATACATAAAATGTTTTTATGTTCACGTTTTTATGGCCTCCGAAGGGTAAACATCCTCATTTCGCGGGAGATATATTATTTATGTGTTTACATGGCATATGGCGAGTTCCGAGACCAAATGCAATCGTATTAGTAAGCAGCAAAGTGAAAGTATTTTCAACCGTCCGTTTTGAGATCTACAAGTCGGTATATAACAGTCAAATATTTAGCAGCTGTAGCCGTAGTAATAATATATCTTCATATGCCGTCGATCGTGGGTAAATAAAATAAATATCCTCAAGCCTTCCCACAAGGGTCCCCGAAGGGGTAGGCAGAGGTGTATAGGTACTACCCACACACCCACTTCCCGCTAGAGGTATATTAGGTGCCATAGTGACAGATGGCGAGTCCATCGCCGTTACTCAAACACGACTATACAAACGCCTTTGAATTTCTTCTCAAACGTATGCAGGTTTCCTCTCGATGTTTTCCTTCACCGTAAAGCTCGTGGTGTGACTTATCACTGTACTTAAATTCAGAAAAACTCATTGGTACAGTCGGGATTCGAACTTGCGACCTTTGCGTCGCAGGCAACTGCTCCAACCACTTGGCCACCACGGCACTATCGGTACCTTATTCTGTCCTGTTAGATCAGTAGGTTATAGCACCACGGGCCAGGCATCATTCGAGAAAAAATCCCAAGACACGCTTGAGAAATAATGATCGCCATCTGTTGGCGTACTATTGAACAAATATTATAATGTGAAAGTTTGTAACGATTGCTACGCAAACACGACTGAACGGAATTGGATAACATTTGGCGGAGGGATAGATTTATTCACTGTATTTAGGCACATACTGTTATTGCAGAAATAACTACCTATAAATCAAATCTTATGTCGGAGTAGACGAGGGCACTGACAGTTGCTCATAATTAAATACACTACAAATTATTAACACCTATTGCTTTTTCCAGGTATTGGGGCTGACACTGGACGCAACACTGTCCATTCAGTTGAACTTAGTGTTAGGAAATGTGAAGTACAACTCGCAGACGAGGGCCTTCACTGACACCGTCATTCCTCTGTCTCATATAACGGCTGTGAGTACCTACTTCATCTAATTGGCATTCATATGGGGTTGCTTTGACGCGTTGATACCCTGTCGACCTACGGGACAAGCATTGCTTCTAGTGTGGCGTTTTAAGAGGTCGTCCTCGTCGTAATATCATAATTTACTTAACGGGCATAACGGGTTTCCCGTTCGAATTTGGAGTTGCACGACTGGGGCAGGGCCTCCTCCTTATAGAGGTCCGTAGCCAAATAACTCCTGTTTGTGTTACGTGATGAATCAGGTTGCCAATAATGAGATCCTTGGGAGGATTGCTATGTAGCAGAGGGATTAGTCCTTATTATGCTGCCAACATAGTATTACTCTCCGAACACATAGTGGCAACGCGCAAGTGATACTTCGGTATCGCGGGCGTAAATAGGCTACGGTAACCGTTTCCCATCAGGTGGTGTATTTGCCACTTTTGTTGTAAAAAAGACGCGAAAATGTGTGTTTTACAGTTAAAATTAAGCGCTGCTCTTCAGCGCTAGTAGTGACAATTCATATTTAAATTAGTTTCAGTTTCTCCTCTGATACATACATATCATCTCGCCAATTCCGTCACGCGGTAGGCAGAGACATTAGAGCGCCAGATCTGTGATGGTATGATATGTTGGTGATTAAACTGTTTTTCCTTTTCTCCATTCCAGAAACACCCAGGCCTTCCACCGGTCGCAAAGCAGACCCTCTTCTGGATATACGTGGTCGGTCCAAAACTGTTGCTAGCTTCTGAGGTTCTTCTCTTCCTCGCCTCCTTCTGCCTACTCTCCTACTCTCTCAAGCTGATGTATCACAGCTGGAGATCACACAACAATACTATTGTATACACTCCGCCTTCAGAACAAGCAATGATTAAGGGCTAATAACTTGTTTCAAGTTCAAATGTAAATACGAAATTCTTTTATTTATTTGGTCATTAAATGTTTATCTAAGCCTATTTCTGTATTAAATTTAATTTGTTCAAACATATCATAACGCCGAGTTCCTCGCGGCGTTAGCGTCACGATGTCAAATATTTGATAGAGGGTGATGTAGTGTAGAAAATACACTGGGAGCAATATTGTTTTAAGATGCGCCCGGTGGAACAGGGAAAACTTTCCACACCAAAGTTACTTTAGCTCGAATTAGGAGCAAAAATAAAATAACTCTTGCCACTGCCTCTTGTTTCTCTCTCTCTGTCTCTCTCTCTCTCTCATTGTTTTGAAGAAAACCCTCACATACAACATTTAAAATACCATAGATTTGGAGCGCACAGAGTCCCTTTTGCTACGTGTCTCACAATAGTGATAGCAAGGGTTTTATGCGATTGCTTCCTTGACGTTTGGGACGAGCGTACGATGGCAAAATGAAAAGCTGTGTAAGCTGTACATAAAGCAAAATGATCGGCCGATGGGAAGTGCTACGGTGCTTCTCTGTGGTTACTTCGGACACACTCCATTTATACTACCCCAAGGAACGACAGCTGATGAAATAGGTGCCTATTTTATCGACTCATTTCAGCTTTAATATACGATATATGCACATTTAAGAGGCAACTCAAATGCGCAGAATTTCTCAAATTTACTGCAAAAAATTGGCGACGGTACATATACCTACCATTCAATAAGGTGGTAAAGTAATTTTAGTCAAGAGCCTGTAATGTTCTGGTGCCTCACAGCTGGAGCTCATTTCCTCTGTATACGGGGAGCCCACAGAGATCTCGAACCGTGACGCTTCTTGGATATGTCAACGAGCTATTTTGGCCCCTCAAAACATCCAAGCAGCAACGCTCAATTCATATGTTTCTGGGGAAAGTAGGGAATATAATTATTTGTATTAACACGGAGTAAAGTAGGGAAAGAGTAAAGTAGGGAATATGTATGGACGAAGATGACGCCACCCACTATCGGGTAGAGTTTTTAGATTCCCTAAATACACCGTCCCTCAGCCCTCAGCACACACAACTGATTCAAAAGCCGGAGGACCAATAATTC
Source organism: Drepana arcuata (assembly GCA_016069955.1). Lineage (NCBI taxonomy): Eukaryota > Metazoa > Arthropoda > Insecta > Lepidoptera > Drepanidae > Drepana > Drepana arcuata. The sequence goes on from JACCPG010000102.1 coordinate 42,865, forward strand.
TACTCAGTAATTTAAGTTCATGCGAGTCCTAGGCAACGGCATTCGGCCAAAAGTAACAAATCTTCAACGAAATGATTGTCTGAATGAATCTTATCTGAAGATTCATTCAGATAAGATTCCTCCAAGCGCCCATAGGCTACGGTAACCGCTTCATTTAATATTTGTTACTTTTCAAGTAATAATATATATATCCTCACGCCTTCCCACAAGGGTCCCCGAAGGGGTAGGCAGAGGTGTATAGGTAATACCCACACACCCACTTTCCGCCAGAGGTATATTAGGTGCCAACGTGACAGATGGCGAGTCCATCGCCATTACTCGAGCACGACTATACGTACGCCTTTGAATTTCTTCTCAGACGTATGCAGGTTTCCTCTCGATGTTTTCCTTCACCGTAAAGCTCGTGGTGTGACTAATCACTGTACTTAAGGGTCGGCAACGCGCGAGTGATACCCCTGGTGTTGCAAGCGTCCATAGGCGGCGGTAACCGCTTACCATCAGGCGGACCGCATGCTTGTTTGCCACCCAAGTGGTATAAAAAAAAAAAAAAAAACTTAAGTTCAGAAAAACTCATTGGTACAGTCGGGATTCGAACTTGCGACCTTTGCGTCGCAGGCAACTGCTCGAACCACTCGGCCACAACGGCCTTTTCAAGTAAGTAAGAAATAATGTGATGAGCCTTAAAAGAAAACATGTTCTAATCTATGAGCAAGCCAGCGAGATATGAAAATGTATAAATGGAATCAATTACTTTAGAGGTAGTGTCAGTGTCGAGCAAACAGTTCGAAGCCATACTTTTATTACGTAAGCTATTGATATATTGATTTCTTGTATTTTAGTATTATAATATAATTTACATTGTGTTGGAAGCAGAGGGATTAAACCTTATGCTGCCAACACACTATAACTCTCCGAACACAGTGTGGCAACGCGCAAGTGATACTTCGGTATCTTGAGCGTAAATAGGCTACGGTACAGCCAACAAGCACCTGCAGCTATTAAATGATATTGTTAAATACCTAGGCAGGATAATCAAGAAGTTTATTTATTTTGAAAGATACCTTCACTTTGCGATGATAAAAAAATACGCCTTAAAAAGAATCTCGATGGAATTTCTCGTCTCTTTAATTTTAAGCCAACCAAGTTTGGCCACTCAGATACACGGATAACGATTACATGTATAGAGCAGACAGTCCAACCAAACAAGCAGCTCGAATAAGTCAAGGTAAGAACTGAGAGCATGATCAATTAAAGGGGGTAGGAGCGTGCTCATGAGAGATATTTTGGTGCTGTATGGACTCCCATGAGCTGGAATTGGCATTTAAGCTGGAAAATTTAATGGAGGGATGCGACGCATAGAAACCTCGTTCACCTGAACAGCCCAATTGAGCTTGGTATCAATTAAATGCCCAGTCTTTGACTCAGACGACCATGGGCTCAAACACCTAGTAATAGTTAACAGCGTAATGCTGTTATTATTAACTTTGTTGAGGTGACGTGTGACGCACGTATTGGCATTTATTCGGATTCCGAAACGACAGGACCTCTTTTGAGATTTGTTAAGATTCTGGGTACTCGAGTGATAATTAAGTTGCAGGTCTGAGCATAGAAGTGATGGTACCGGGAAGGTACCGTGATCATATCAATATACGAGGAGAATAAAATCGGGGATAAGATATCTCCCTGAGGGACGCCGGTTTCCAACTCGCACTTTAGAAGTTGTAATAAGGTGGAGTGAAATTTAGTCCTGGTCAAAGGCATTCAATACGTTTGATGTAAGGGCAAGAATAGTTATTAGAGATTGTGCCACACTCATTGGTATATCCTCAGTGTTTGACGTAGTAGTGTTGCTATATCCCGCTCTGAAACCTGACTGGAGAGGGTCGAAGAGGTCGAATATGTACACAGTGTACATAGTTAGTTTGGTTATCTGTTATGGTTTTGTATGTAATCGTATGTTTCTAAATTTCTTTATTACTTCGCATCTCCCAAATATTGGGATGGGATTCAACTGTTAAGGTATCGTTAGATTCGACTCAAAAGCTCAAGAGCCCTTAAAATCCTGAGAAAATTATAGCAAAATCAAAATCAAAATCAAAATATTTTATTCAACGTAAGTAAGGGACACAGGGAACACTTATTGAACGTCATATACTTAACAAAAACTAAAGTTACCACCGTTTCCAAGAAAAATACCCGCCAGGAGAAGAAACGGCGAAACAAACTCCCCGGTTTTCTCTTTTAACATTTGTTCCCTCTTACGTAGGGGTAGAAAAAGATTAAATAACATATAAACTCTGTATAAGAGGAGCAATTCATTGCCATGTATGGCCATCATTCAAATAATCTGATATTGTATAATTAGCTCTTTGTATTAATTTTCTTTTAATGACAGCTTTAAACTCTACAAAAGGTAATTCAATTATTTTCTGCGGTAGCTTATTAAAAAAGCGTATACCTTGCCCAACAAATGAGTTGCTAGTTTTATGCTATCTAGCTGAAGGTACATGGAGTTTATCTTTATTACGTGTATTCAATGTATGCAAGTCGCTATTTTTCTTATATTTTACAATGTTCTTTCTAATATATAACACATTTTGTAATATATATTGACATGGCACGGTCAATATGTCAATTTCTTTGAATAATTCTCTGTGAGAATCACGAGGTCTAAGGCTATAAATTGCACGAATAGCCCGCTTCTGCAGCACAAAAATAGATCCAATGTCTGCAGCATTACCCCATAAAAGAATGCTGTAAGACATGATACTATGAAAATAGCCGAAATAAACTAAACGGGCTGTGTTGATATCAGTCAAGTGTCTGATTTTTCTTACCGCGAATGCTGCAGAGCTGAGTCTATTCGCCAATCCATTAATGTGGGGGCCCCATTGCAATCTGTGATCCAATGTGACTCCAAGGAAGACTGTTGAATGTTGAATCCACTAGGTTCAACTCCTCGGTATTTATAAGTATAGGGGTAGTTAAAACCTTTTTCACATTAGGTATTGTAAATTTAATACATTTCGTTTTCCTAGCATTAAGTACCAAATTATTGGCACTAAACCAATGAACCACGTCAGAGAGAGCATTATTTACATCGTCAAAGTCATGTTTCTGTCGGTCTATCTTAAATAGTAAAGAAGTATCATCAGCAAATAATACAATATCATATTTATCATTTACCAGGTGAGGTAGGTTATTGATATAGATAAGAAAAAGAAATGGACCGAGAATCGAACCCTGTGGAACGCCCATAGCTACTGGGCACCCCGGAGATATTTCCCCACGTATACACACTTTTTGTACTCTTTTACTTAAGTAGGATGATATAAGGTTAAGAGCTAAATTCCTTATACCATAGTGGTCTAACTTCCTGATCAATGTTTCGTGATGCTCACAATCGAAGGCTTTGGATAGGTCACAAAAAACACCTAAAGCATCCTTTGAATCCTCCCAAGCCTCCAGAATTTTCCTGATAAGCTCGACGCCTGCATCAGTAGTCGAGCGACCCTTTGTGAATCCGTATTGTTTAGTATGCATCAACTCATGTTTGTTAAAAAAGGCTAACATCTGGTTGAGTAAAACTTATTCAAAAATTTTGCTGAAAACTGGTAACATTGAGATTGGTCTGAAATTGTTTGGGTCAGTAAAGGTACCAGTTTTAAATAAAGGAATGATTTGACTATATTTAATTTGGTCAGGAAATTCACCACTAGCAATACATGCATTAAAAACTAATGCTAAGTCTACTGCAACAATGTCAATAATACTATTAAGAACTTTGACAGAATGTCCCCATAAATCAGTAGACTTTTTCATATCTAGGGATTTAAAAGTTTTTATTATTTCTTCGGGGGTAACAGTATTGAAATTGAATTCAGTATCAGATTTTTCCACATGAGCTTTAAGAATTTTGTTAATGAGACTGGAATATCAGCAAAAACTGATTCAAAAGCGGCAGCTACAGCAGAATCTGCTTCAATTAAACTATCATTAATATTTAATTTTATTCCATCTTGTTTTTGTGCCGATTTCCCAGTCTCACTATTTATAATACTGCATGTTGCCTTAGTCACATTGGATGACTTTGAAATTTTATTTCTCACAGCAATAGATTTGGCGCTTGAACAAACCTTTTTAAATAATTTGGAATAATTTTTAACATAATTGATAAAATCAAAATCAAAATTAAATGTTTTCTCATGGTAAAGTTCATACAGCCTTCGTCTACTTCTATGAATGCCTGTGCTAAATTGTCACATATACCTATTTTTTGTGTGTGAAGGAAATTAAAAGGAGGTTGCAGTGAGACTGCAGTCATTAATGCTCTTAGACAATAAAAGTTTAAACTAAAACAATAAACAAACCGACTGCAAAAGCATAAGCGATGGATTAAAAAGACTAAAGCAAGATCGAATACGAACAAGAGGACTTGCTCCAATGGATACGTGAAGCTGACCTTCATTTACTCGGATAATTGGATAAATTCATTACTCTTATGAAACTGGTCTGAATTTATTTAGGTTTATAAACATGTGTTAAGCATTGTAAATATCGTTAGTTGCAATTTCGAGCCCTGACTGTCATTAGCTCCGCGAAGAGATTTATGGTGAAGGAAACCATCGAAAGGAAACCTGCATACGTTTGAAAAGAAATTCATAGATATGTTCACGCTTTCCCATAAGGCCCCATAGGTGTAAATAAAACATCCTGTTTTCGCCGGAGATATTTAGCTGCCAACTTCTCAACTAGCTATAGTAGGAATACAATGCAGTCTTACTGATAAAGGATCTATGATAACAACACCCAAAAAATTAGACTAAAACAATTTCTTATTACATATCATCACGCCGATTCCCTAACGGGGTAGGCAGAGTACAGAGTATCACTCAAACTATTTTATTTCACATAGGCCTAGATGGGCACTTATAAAACGTCGAAAAAGGTGCACGGTTCGGGTTGGTCGGGTTGGTTGGAGTAGAACCGGCAAGAAACTATTAATTGTAAACCTCAAATTAGCGTAAATGATTATGTGCTAATTTATGAAATAAATAAAAATAAGTATGTGTTGCAATCAAATGAAAACTTTAATGCTGAACCAAGGCTACTTTTATCTTCCGTACAAGTTAGTATACCTTATGCATCACGGGCGAACCAGCAGGGCACAGCTAGTAAGCACTCAATTAAACCTCATTGCAATAAAAATGTATTTCAGTAGTACGGACTTCTGTCTCAGTAATTAAATATATGTATATTTTTCCATTCAACATTCAGTTTTAATCTTAAACGTGTAAATCGCCGCGAGAGCAGTCAAGGAGTCCTTGTTCAGTGTTATGTTAGTACGCCGCGAACTCTTGAGTTAGCTACTCCAAATGGCTAGGGCTTATATATTTACAGAAACAGTTTAATATCTAAGTACTCACAAATAAAATAATTGATTGTGAATTTTGTAATTGTTTACATTATTGAAAATGTAAGTTCTTTTTTATATTTTTTATTACTGGATGTGCACCGCGTTATACATTTTATATCATTGGTACATTTTGTCTGGAATAAAACATGTACTATGTTAACACATGTTATATCTAGCTAACAAACTATCTCTGAGTGACATTTTATTCAAATTGTCACTATAGCGTTTTTCCAAAAAAAACTCCGGCGAAAAAAGGGTGGGTTCGGGGACCGTTGTATGGTAGTCATTCAGGCAAGCCGCCTATTCACACTTCATCCCCGGGAGAGCTAAACGATGTACGACAACGCTTCTCCCGTTCAATATTAGAGTTTTTTACACCAAAAAAATTGGCAAACCATGCGCCTGATGATAAGCTACGATCTTGGGCTTCTCCCCAATTAGGCTAGTACTTCTGACAGACTGACACTGACAGGTTTTTCGCGTTGTAAACGGTGATAACTTTAGTTTTATATTTAGTATGTGATGTTCAATTAGCTGTATCCCGTGCATTTATAAAATATATTTTTAATTCGATTTTTGAATTTTGTACTTCGTTTTTAAGAACTTTGTACGTTCATCCAATGAGACGTGAAGGGACTTAAGCATGAAGTATAAAAGTGCATGCAATATTAGTCCATAAATCCATCGGACAAAGATCGATAGTCACTTTGTGTACCGGCAAGGTTCCAATTGTATGCGTTTATGAGATTTCGGAGTTTTTTAAACGGTTATATACAATTTTATCTACAGTACCGGTTATTTTCAGATAGTAGGTATTTCGTTTAGTTAAGGACCAACCATATAGCTACCGATATGGTCCTGAGCAGCAAGGGTCCTATCAATCACAATGTCTCCACAAGAAGTACGTATATAATTGCCCTATTATACACAACGCTTTTTTTCTTATACTCGTAATATACAATGTGTCCAGTTTCATCGGTATCATAGCTCTATATTAGTTTGGTATAATGCAAGAAAACACTTAATATATTTTGTATGTATATCCTCTCGCCTTCCCACAAGGGGTACGCAGAGGTGTATAGATAATATCAACACACACACTTTCAGCCAGATATACTTTATGTGCCCACGTGACCGATGCGCCATCGCCGTTACTCAAGCACGACTATACATACGTCCTTGGATTTCTTCTCAGACGTATGCAGGTTTCCTCTCGATGTTTTCCTTCACACATAAAGCTCGTGGTGTGACTAATCACCGTGCTTAAGTTAAGAAAAAGTCATTGGTACAGTCGGGATTCGAACTTGCAATCTTTGTATCGCAGGCAACTAGTTTAATCACTCGGCCACCACAGCTTTATATGTTATATATTATTATTTAATTTCACAGGAAGATTACTAACGGCGACAATAGTGGGAATTATTTGTGCGATTGTACCCGTCTTATTGATGGCCATTGACCCCATATTCTACTTAAGTAAGTATGTAAGTATGAGCTTACCTAATCACCAATTAACATTTTATATCTCTAGCTGTCAACTTCTGTCAAGTTACGAATATTCTAGTAGTTATATTTATGGATCTTCACACCGCCGCCAAGGGGTCCCCAAAGGGGTACGCAGAAGTACACCACCTTACCGCCTGAAATATATTTTTAGGTGCTAACGTGACAGATGCCGAATCCGTCGCTGTTGCTCAAGCACTATACACTCGTCATTGAATTTCTTCTCAAACGTACGCAGGTTTCCTCTCAACTCACCGTAAAGCTTGTAATGTGACTAATCACTTAAGTTTTTAATTAATAATAAGTGCTGAAAAACTTATTGGTACAGTCATTATTCGAACTTGCAAACTTCGTGTTGTTTTACTTAAGCGTGTTACTAATATCGTCATCGTAAAAGTAGAATGCAATGAGTTAATATTGACCTTGCTAATTGACACACGTCATACTTCACAGCATTTATTTAAAACCTTTAAAATACGACCTATTGCGGGCCTATTAGACTAGTCTTACTAGTCTAGATACATTCCGTATTATAATTTGTTCCATACAATGTTGCCAGCTATCTATCTACTGTCGACTTTGAATCAATGTATGAGATAGTGTACTTAAAATATATTAATTGCTTAATCAGTTATGTAAAAGGAAGATAAGTCAAATATACTTAACTTTTAGATTAAGCTGGCACATACCTCTTAACTTACTTATAAAACACCTAGCAAATTAACTGAAAGTTTACCAACAGGGACATGAGATTAATTTTTACTGAAATTCCCATAGAAACTACGGATAGCGGAAGGTTCCATGGTACATGACCTGTTAACCCACGAACTGAAAGGTATGTACGTTTCCATCTATATATACAACGTGACCAATGCGGAGGCCTTCCTGTCAGGTGAAGATGACAAGCTACACTTGGAGGAAGTTGGACCCTTTACATTCCAGTATGTATTTAAACAAATATTTACAACGATAGACATGAACATCTGACTGATGAATGTGGACGAAGCGAAAGAGGTATGTAAGTCTAGAGAGAACTGGCTCTATACTCTCTGCCTATGTTTACATGTGATGAAACGTATGAGAAAGACATTGAAAGAAGGATAACTGCCGGCTGTTCAGAAAAACTCTTTGGTACAGTCGGGATTCGAACTTGAGATCTTTGTGTCGCAGGCAACTGTAAAAGTTTAGTAAAAAATTTGTCACTTCACAAATGATTTGAAAATAAATACCAGGTAAGTCCGAGCAGCGGGTTCAGGGCACCCCTCTTTACCAACCGATACTCTCAACGATCACACTCGATCAGTCGCTATCACTCAAATGCATCGCCAAAACCTCTTTGCCTCCCTTAAGTAAAGATAATAATAATAATAAATACCTGAGACAATCCCACACAAATTGACCTAGTCCCAAATTAAGCAAAGCTTGTGTTATGGTAACTAGACAACGATATATTTACTTATATATATAGATATATACATAAATACATAGATGGCACCTTGACCCCACGTGCAACGTCAAAGCACGTGCTTAGCTCTGATCGGTTTTTACTAGTTTACAATATTCTTAAATTGTATTAGATAAGTGAGGTTTTTAAGTTAAATTAAGACTTTTAAAAGTAATTAAAATGTAAACAATTAATATTGTCCGTTACACACGGAAACAACAATCAACCCGACTCATAGCTTCCTCCGACATATAACGTAACTCACGCAAATATCACTCGTGAGAAGAGTAGAGCGTTAGTTCCCCTAGCCTTACATGCCTCTTTCGGTTCATCTTCATTCAATCAGTTGCTTGTCAATTGGTTTCGATAGCTTCTATGTGTACGGCATTTTATAACATCAGCCGTTATGCGAAATACCTTGTTTAATTAACCGCTATATTATTAACTAACGTTCTCGCAAAAAACTTACCAACACAGTTATAATTTTGCTGATGCAAGTTTTGACTTAGAGTCAATACCACGTATTGCAGGTAGGCAGATCAAAGCTAGGTATACAGCACTCGATGCTTGCTACGATCCTACTTACCATCAGACACTGCGCCGCACACTTCACTGTAGTGAAGCTTAAGGGTGGCCAACGCGCGTTATCCCTCTTGCAAACATCCGTAGGCGGCGGTAACCGCTTACCATCTGGCGCACCGCATGCTTGCTTGCCACATTAATAGTCAATAAAAGAAATAGTATCCTTAAATTTATTTGTTTAATTCTTTTCGCAGAGAGTACAGGAATAATGATAACGTGACGATAGATGAGGAGGCCGGCGTGGTGAAGTACTGGCCTCGCATGCGAGCAGAGTTCATTAGGGAGAAATCTATCGGGTACCCCGAGGATATACAAATTAGTGTCCCCAATGCTGGCCTGTTGGTGAGTGGGGTTTATTTATTCAAATTGTTTATATATTATACGTATCAGTATTATATACGTATCCCTATTATAAACATCGAGAGGAAACCTGCATACGTCTGAGAAGAAATTCAAAGGCGTATGTATAGCCGTGCCTGAGTAACGGCGATGGACTCGCCATCTGTCACGTTGGCACCTAATATACCTCTGGCGAAAAGTGGGTGTGTGGGTATTACCTATACACCTCTGCCTACCCCTTCGGGGACCCTTGTGGGAAGGCGTGAGGATATATTATTATATATTAGATAAGATATATGATACGAAATGTTGGGTGTAGCCCAAATTAGGTAAAATATATCCAATTGTTGTGACTAAGCTGCTGTATAATAATATACAGGATTTACAATACATCTTTTTTAAATCTTAATATATTTAAATTACGCGTCACGTTGTTTGTCCGCGATGGGCTCCTAAACTACTTAACCGATTTCAATCAAATTTGCACACCGTGTGCAGTTTGATCCAACTTAAAAGATAGGATAGCTTATATCTCAATTGATAGTCACAATATTATTTATGCAAATAATTTGTCTATTATTCTCAAAACTATATATACGCTTCAACGATTCTGCGATTGTGTTACCTATGTATATCACCTATATTATGCATTATTTGCTAGTGAACTAAACTGAACTAATGCTGGGCTTATTAAAATTGAACCGTTTATTGTAGAGCACAACGAACATAATCGGGAAGTATCCGGCGTTCCTCAGAGGCATGTACAACGTGTTGGTGAGCCAGGTCAAGTCGAAAGCCATCATCAATGTGACCGCGTATGAGTACCTGTGGGGCTACAAGGACCCGGTCATGGACATCGCGTGTAAACTGTTCCCCGGGCTGATGTATTATGACAGGATTGGTATCGTGGAGAGGGTAAGTTGTACTTACTTCTTAAATACCTACTAATAGAAAAGTAACGTTTGTAAACATGTTTTGTTCCTCTTTCACGCAAAAACTACTAAACGTAATAGGATGATGTTGTGCACAGAGGTTTCTTTAATTATTAGCTGAATTAGAACAGAGGTATAAGAGAGGTAAGGAAGTATGGCTCTCCCGTTAAAATTTGGAGCTGCCCGACTGGGGCAGGTCCTCCACCTTATAGAAGTCCGTAGCCAAATAATTCAATTTTGTGAATACATACACACGCGGTGAATAAGGTTTCCAATAATGAGCTCCTTGGGGATTCGGAGGATTGTTATATTGTGTTGGCAGCACAGGGGTTAGTCCCATTATGTTGCCAACACAGTATGACTCTCCGAACACAGAGTGGCAACGCGCAAGTGATATTTCGGCGTAAATAGGCTACGGTGACCGTTTCCCACCAGGTATGATTGTTTGCCACTGTTGTTGTAACAAAAATAAAGAAGGATTACAGAAAAATCTAATAATACGCAGGAAAAACCACAAGGCAAAACTAGTTCCGTTAAAACCCCGGATTACATAGTGAGATAGAGCATAATATTCGATTTAAGAAAAGATTGGATTGACAAGTGCAATACCAGTGCATGGAAGAATCACAGCCACGTAGTACGACTCCTGGATAGTGTTGTGTTCCTTCAATGAGTCCTAGAGCATCAGAAAGAATGTTGGTTGACATATTTGTCTGTCAGTCAAGCAAACCCGCGTGGGTACTGCTTACCATCACGCAAGCCGTTTTACTTTTAACGTTTCTAGCACCGCCTGCGCATGGTCGTGTAGAAGCAGGAAAGGAATAATATAATACCCGCCATCCTTGAAAAGTTCATATGTAGTGCCTTTTTTATCTTTTACTCGCTTTGTGTAGGTTATTCTCGGTCGGCCCCTCCCCCGCTGTCCATTTATCTCCCCTTCCAGTATAAACCTTAATTACCCATTGTGACTTACTTACTTATTTACTTACTAGCTTATGCCCGCGGCTTCGCCCGCGTGGAGTTCGAAAAAGTAGTTTTGGAGTTTTTCCTGCTGTAATAACTTTGAATTTTTCAGATTACAAAAAAAAAGTATCCTATTCCTAGGTATAAGCTATCACCATTTCAACTTTCAGCCTAATCGATTAAGCCGTTTGGCCGTGAAACCGCACACATCCAAACTTACAAACTTTTACATTTATAAGATTAGGGCCAGAAAGAAACCTCCACACAACATGTAGAGGGATACTGCGAATTTCAGCAGCATATAATATTTATTTTTGTAGATGAATAATTTGAACATGAATGACGATAATTAAATGTGTGTAGGTTAGCCAGGCGCGTTATTATATTTGCATACAAGCGTAGTTGCTTACACTGAGGGCTACGCACAAATAATAACAATTAATTACAAGTTTTGTGCTAGTACAAAACTTGATCGACAAGTCCATAAACAAACCCCTCCGCCGCTTACGTAACCCTGTTTAAATATGTTTGTGTTGATGTAAAATAGAAAAAATATTGAGTCCTTGGCAGACTTTGAAACTATCCTACCGACTTGTCTCAAACTGGTTTAATTTCAAAGGAAAATGTCATTGGCCTTGTTTGCTCGCAATTCAACACATGTACCTACATACATATATAGCTCCATGCTATCATTGACGAACTGCGTTTTGAGCTCCAATTATTAGTTACATCCACCTCTGATTTAAAAGACATCAACGGGATGAATACGGTAATATTAGGTCTTTAGATATGAAATTGGGGATTCGTATGAACATTTAAAATAAATATATTTTGGTTTTTTTTTTAATATTAGCTAATCAAAGAACTGGCCCGAATTATTTATACAATTTTTCAATTTTTATGGAAAGCGATTGGTACTGCATCGCGGGTGTTGAATTTTATCCCACTTAAATAAAAAGAAGAGCCGTGGTGGCCGAGTGGTTCGAGCGACGCAAAGGTCGCAAGTTCGAATCCCGTCTGTACCAATGAGTTTTTCTGAACTTAAGTACAGTGATTAGTCACACCACGAGCTTTACGGTGAAGGAAAACATCGAGAGGAAACCTGCATACGTCTGAGAAGAAATTCAAAGGCGTATGTATAGTCGTGCTTGAGTAACGGCGATGGACTCGCCATCTGTCACGTTGGCACTTAATGTACCTCTGGCGGAAAATGGGTGTGTGGGTATTACCTATACACCTCTGCCTACCCCTTTGGGGACCCTTGTGGGAAGGCATGAGGATATTATTATAAATAAAAAGACCAACAGAAAGAAAATTTTGACACAAGTAGAAATCTAGTTGGTGCAATGTCTGGTTTGCTATAGTTTCTCCTCAAGTTAGCTCGCGCGTTGTCTTTGAGAAGCAATGGGGAAAAGCGATTAACCAGTCTTGGTTGTTGAACTGCGAGCTGGCACAAGTCTGGCACGAATCCACCAGTTAGTCACCATCGTCCTATGAGTAAGGTGCTGGACCCGAGTCCACCCATTGAGACCATCGCTTACGGTTGTCGTCCCGGAATCAAGAAGGATTGCACTGCATTCGATTGAGAAGAAATTCAAAAACATATGTATATATGTATAGTCGTGCTTGGATCCACAACGCGATATTGGTACCTACCTTGTTGTATGGCAGCGAATCCTGGGTATATCAGAGGAAGTATGAAAATAGCTTGAATGCAGTTGAGATGCGATCTCTTCGAAAAATGTGCGGCGTAACGATATTAGATCGAATCCGCAATGAAGAGATTCGCAAATCAACTGGCGTGAATGAGGGCGTGATTGTAAAGATGAAGAAAGGCATGTTACGTTGGTTTGGACACATAGAAAGGATGACGAAACAGATATACAAAGCAAAAGTGTGTGCAAGAAGAGGCAGAGGAAGGCCACGTTCCAACTACCTGGATCAAATCGATCGGACTCTCAAGGATGGGAATGTTAAGAGTACTCGAAACCGACGAGCATATATGAAGAGACTGATGAATGTGGACGAAGCGAAAGAAGTATGTAAGTCTAGAGAGAACTGGCGCTCTATATTCTCTGCAAACCCCGTTAGGGACTTGGCGTGATGATATGTATGTATGTGCTTGGGTAACGCTTGAGCAGTGGATCTATGGGTACTCTACACCTCTGCCTACCCCTTCGGGGAACCTTGTGGGATGGGGTCAAGATACTGAATATTAAATATTCATCTTTACTTTGCCTGTATTGTGATGAGAAATGAAGAAAATCATAAAGCAAACGTTTTTTATAATTTTCGTTTTGTAATACGTGAGGGTTTTCCCCCTGGTTTACGGCAGTTGACGCGGCTACGGATACACAGCTAAAATAAGGCTTCAATTGGATTTTATATTGTATCCAAATAGACCTGATCATAATTGCGAATCTCGATTTACTTAGAGGTCGCTAACAGGTAAGACTGCACGAAGCAACCTGCGTGCATTTAAAGTTTATGGCCTACCAGTAACTTTAGTTGAATATTAAAATGTTATATTTTATCTGTAAATATTTAGTTTGGTATCTGTTATTGTAAATACTGTTAACTAGCTGTCCCGCCCAGCTTCGCTTGGGTGAGAAACTAAAATTTCCTGTCGAGTCGGCAGCGCCACCTAAGAACTTCGAATTCACCTGAAGACATTCAGAAAATATCATTTTTTTCCATACAAAAGGTTTGTATGGAAAAAAATATTTAACACTTGACGATAAAAGATACATAAAAGAAAGATTTATCCAATCCAAAACATTTCGGTGATTCATTTTTATATATATAGAGTAAGGTAGGTAGTATACGTGACTTATTTAAATACACAATGTAGATTTTCACAATATGCCTGCGAATGTTATTATGTGGTAAACAGAGTTTGTGCGTTTTTTCTATTCTGTTTATAGGAAGTAGTAGTCTTGTGAACCAAAAAAACGACCCACCATCTGTCACGTTGGCACTTAAAATATTCCTGGCGGAAAGGCGGCGTGGGTACCACCTACACCCCTCTGCCTACCCCTTCGGGGACCCTTGTAGGAAGGCGTGAGGATATATTATTATTATTATTTATAATTGTAGAAATAAAATATGCAAGGGTCCCCCAAGGGGAAGGCAGAGGTGTAAAGGTAGTACCCACACACCCACTTCCTGCCAGAGATATAATTTAATTGTCAACGTGACAGATGGCGAGTCCATCGCCGTTACTCAGGCACGACTATACATACGCCTTTGAATTGCTTCTAAGACGTATGCAGGTTTCCTCTCGATGCTTCGTTCACCGTATAGCTCGTGGACAACTCATTGGTACTGTCGGGATTTGAGCTTGCGATCTTTATGTCACAGGCAACTACTCGAATGTATAATTTTTAATGCGCGCGATACGCAGCTAGTCAAACATTATCTTATTTGGAAAACTTTTCAGCTGTTCGACCAGAAAGCCGAGTTCTACATGGAGATTGGGGCTCGCGAGGACAACAAGTTCCTGGTTAAGAAGGTCAAGAAAACCCGACGGCTTAAAGTCTGGGAAAATGACGATGTAGATGAATCGTATGTATATACGTTTGTATATAGTTTTGACAGAAGTAGGAAATTATACCATCTTACCGACTACCATTGCTAACTAGGCGGTAGAACCTCAAACATTTAGAAGCCCAAAAAAAGTTAAATAGCAAATTAATTATAAGAGGAGGCATGATATCCAACTAAACGCCTGTTGTATAACTTGCTAACGGGTTTTGTTGAAAATTTTAGGAGACAGTCCCGTATTTCTTTTCACATAATAACTGAATGTGGATGAAACGAAACCGGTCTGTAAGTCTAGATAGAAATGGCACTCTGCTGTCTCTTTTCCTACACCGTAAAGGACTCGGCGCGATGATAATGTGTATATATTGTATATACTGAATTTCGCCGTAGGCTCAAGTGGCTACCTATCCGACTTCGCCGGAATACTCATATCCTATCACTTCTTTACAAAACTTTGTTTGATCCTAGAGCCCCCAGATATTTTCAGGAACGCTTTGAATTTCTTTTTTCCAACCTGCACCTACCCTGTAAAACCAGAGAACTTGTCCTTAAAACTCCTACCTTCAACTCTTCTTCCTATTCCAAGTCTTTCACTGCGCAAGCTGTCCGTCTTTGGAACTCGTTGCCCCAGAACATCAGGCTTGCACAGACTTTAATCTCCTTCAAAAAGCTTTTATTTGAACACTATTTCTCTTTTTAATATATATGTATATATGTATATATGTATATATCTTGTTTATATATATGTAAACATGTATATATTATTGTATGTATGTTATATAAGTATATGTTTCGTATTTATTTATGTAGAATGCCTATTATTTATATATTATAATAATTGTTTCTATTTCATCCTCTCAACTGTCACACCTACCTTTTCTTTCTCTGTTTCTTATCTCTCTTTACTCTGGTTGCCTGGTAGAAATCGCTTTTGCGATAAGGCCGCCTATTGTGCCTACTATATGTTTTTCTTTGTCATTTCTGTTTGTTTTTGTAAATGTGTGTGTTTGTACAATAAAGGATATATTATTATTATTATTATTATTATATACACGTATCATACTAATATTATAATGATGAAAGTTTGTAAGCTTGGTTGTTTGTTAACTACTCTTTCACGCTACAAAGGCTGAACCAATTTCGCTGAAAGTTGAAAAGGTGGTTTATACCTAAGGAAAAAGGCTGTATTTCAATCATGAAAAATACATAAGCTACTTTTTCGAACTCCACGCGGACGAAGCCGTGGGCAAAAGCTAGTTAATTATATAGGTATCAGGCTTCCCCACAAGGCATCCCGAAGTGGTAGACAGATTTGTAATATCGCTCTATAATAACCACTTTACACATTTTCATTTGCAAAGTGACAGACGATGAGTCCATCACCGTCACTCAAGCATGTTTAGTGCAAAAGTTTAGTTCTCTTCCGCGAACGCTCATGCTGTGGAATGAGCTCTCCGTTGAGGTTTTCCCTGGAGAGTACAGCATGGAATTCTTCAAGAAGGGTGTGAAAAGATTCCTGCAGAGTCGGCAACGCAACGCAACGCAACGCTTGCAATACCCCTGGTGTTGCAAGCGTCTATAGGCGGCGATAACCGCTTACCATCAGGTGGACCACATGCTTGCTTGCCACCCATATGGTATAAAAAAAAAATAAAAAAAAACGCCTTCGTATTTCGTTCCAAGCGTATGCTCGTTTCACATAACGTCCTTATCACATTTCAGCGTGGAGACATTTACCAACGCCTATGAAGGTGTTGCGTACGCCCACTACCTGAGCCCCACGACGCCCATCAACATGTACCGCCTGGGCCTGTGCAAGCTCTTGGGCCTGCAGTACACCGGCACCAAGACCACTGCCTTCGGCACAGCATTCACCTACACCTTCAAGAACGATACATTCAATGACAAGACTCTCTGTGACAGCAAGGGCTTCTGTCCTGATGGCTTGATCGACCTATCGGCCTGCTATTATGGTGAGAGCTTCTTCTTCTTCTGAGCTTCTGATTCAGCCCCTGAGAATATATGAGACTTCTCGGTACCACATTAGTGTTCTAAGTCGTTAGATAGTCTTCACCACAGCTTCCCAGCCTGTGTCACATCATCGACCCAACGAGCGAATGGTGGCCCGTTTCTCGGCGACCATTCGGTTATCGTCGTCCACCTTCCGTCGTCCAGTCTCATCAAGTGGCCTGCCCATCTCCACTTTAACTTCGAGCCAATATATGTAAATTGAAAGGAATTTGGCATCTCTTATAACTCAATAGCTATACTATACTTCATTCAATCGTCCTCTTCCTCTATAAAAAAATTATTTTCCTTGTGGAAAGCCACAAGGGTCCTCCTGGTTGAGAAGGTTTGGTTAGCCGTTTGATAAAATCTACTTTTCAATTAACAATAACGGTGATTCTATGGGGTTAGCCCTCAGTATATTAAGATTACATACTTTTTTTAATTCCTTGTGGAGTTCCACTCCAATTTCGGGACGGCAACACTTTTTTATAAAGAGGTCGCTTGTGCCCTAGCTCGCTTCCAGTAGAAGCTCATGTGGCTTAGTAGAGTTGAAAAATAAGACGGCGGCCGTCTGATCTAGTGGTCAGAGATCCTGGCTGCAACGTTTGATGTCGCGGGTTCGATTCCCGGAGGAGCTGATATTTGTGTGATGAACACTAGTACTTGTATCTTAGTCTTGGATGTCCTATGTATTTATGTGTATATCTATCTAGATATGTATGTATATCGTTGTCTAGTTACCATAGGAGAAGCTTTGCTCATTTTGCGACTAGGTTAATTTGCGGGGAATCGTCTGTCCGTCGTGGAAGTAATTTATTTCTGTATTTATAAATCATATCACTGGAAATATTTCGGTTACAGGCTGCCCGTTTGCAATCTCCAAAAGCCACCTACAGAAAACGGATCCAAAGACGTTTGAACGAATAAAATTCGTAGCGGCCGACGAGAGTAACGATATAAATGAGATCGTTATAGAACCGGTTAGTTAAACACCCACAGGAGTCGGTCACACCAGGACAGCCTTCTAACACAACGTCATTAGCTTTTATTTCTAAGAAAATAAAATAAATTAATTAAACTAGCATTTACATATACTTACGTTTTTATGTTCACATTTTTTCTTTAATGGCCTTCGACGGGGAATGACATCCTCATTTCGCGGGAGAATTATTTGGGTGTTACAAGACATATGGCGAGTTCATTGGCCTAATGCATTCGTGTAACAATTGCCAAATTTATATACCAAGCATGTTTGTGTTTTGCGACAAGATTTTTTCCTGAGTCAGGAATTCAAGTCTTTCCAACCGTCCCTTGGAAAGTATACGAGTCATATAGCAGAAATGTTGGGCAGTGTGTATATATCTACATATGCTGTCGACTGCACCAATTTGTTATTCTGTCAGGTCAGTAGTTTATAGCACCACGAGCCGAGCATACATTTGAGAAGAAATCCAAAGACGCACTTGAGAAACTATTACTAACTCGCCAGCCTTGGCGTAATATCATAATAATATTATTAATGTTTTTTTATACCACACGGGTGGCAAACAAGGATGCGATCTGGATGGTGTAAAGCGGTTATCGACGCCTTTGGACGCTTGCAACACCAGGGATATTGCTCGCGAGTCGCCACGCGTTGTACAAGACCTTAGTAGCTCCAAGGTATTGGGATGAACTCCCCGTTGATGGCGAGAGATGTGGTGATAGAAGGTAGAAGTGGGCATCATGTCCGGTGGTGTCCATCAGGTGATTTATTAGCTGGATGCAAACAAACATTATGCAGTTGTAGATGCGGGACAAAGATAGTTAGTTCCCTACATATTATTGATATTAAACTGTATACAAATGTTATATTTTCAGACATTGGGGCTGACACTGAACGCATCAATATCCATTCAGGTGAACTTAGTGCTAGGAAATGTGCAGTACAATACGCAGTCGAGGGCCTTCGCTGACGTCATCATTCCCCTATGTTATATTAAAGCTGTGCGTGCCTACTTCATACAATCTTACTAATCTTACTAATTCTTACTATTTACAGATATTATAAATGTGAAAGTTTGGATGTTTCGATGTTTGCGGTTCTTTCACGGCCAAACGGCTGAACCGATTTGGCTAAAAGTTGAAATGGTGATAGCTTATACTTAGGAATAGGACATAGACTACTTTTTTTTTAATCCTTAAAAATTCAAAGTTCTTATATTATAATGTACGATGCTCTTTCACGGCTATGGCTAAACCGATTCTAGCAGGAAAATTTTCATAGCTACTTTTTCGAACTCCACGCGGGCGAAGCCGCGGACATAACTAACTAACTAACATAAACTAACATAACTAAATAGTCCTTAATATGTGGGTGCCATCAACGCGTTGATGCCCTGTCAGCCTATGGGTCAATTCGCATTGCTCGGGACAACTCGAAGTGTGGCGTTTTGAAAGGTCCTACAGATATCACAAATGCGAAACTTTGTACGGTTGTTTCTCTCTAACGAAATATTACTGAACGGTGTGATATAATTGGGCACGGATGTAGACTATGACTGGATTAACACAGGATATATTTTATTTAATAAAATGGAATGGATTATCAAAATTACTGATGATTAATACTTACTTACTGCTTACTTGTTATGATTATAATTTGTATTGGAATATATTTGCACTTATATGGTTCAATTAAGGTCTGTGATTGGTATCGCTATATAGTAGTTAGCTCTCTCTTCATCTACCTATGTAAAATAATAATAATAATATATCCTCACGCCTTCCCACAAGGGTCCCCGAAAGGGTAGGCAGAGGTGTACAGGCAATACCCACACACCCACTTTCCGCCAGAGGTATATTAGGTGCCAACGTGATAGATGGCGAGTCCATCGCCGTTACTCAAGCACGACTATACATACGGCTTTGAATTGCTTCTCAGACGTATGCAGGTTTCCTCTCGATGTTTTCCTTCACCGTAAAGCTCGCGGTGTGACTAATGTGTGTATGTATTAATATATTTTTATAGTTCGTGTTGCTTTTTATATACCACTGGGGTGGTAAACGAGTACGCGGCCGGCCTGACCGTAAGCGGTTTCTGCCGCCTACAGACGTTTGCTATACCAGTAATATCACTCGTGCGCTGCCGGATCCTGCGGGAATTATGCTGCACTCCGTAGGGAAAACCTCAACGGGGAGCTCATTCCACAGCGTGAGCACTCACGGAAAGAAATATTTAAAACCAGTGCGAGTCCCTTGTGGTTCCATGGTTTCGATGGATGGCGATAGGTGTTATAGGTGTCCATGTCGTTAAATGTATTAAAAACGCCATTTAAAATAGAGTGGTTTAAGCCGGAAATACTTTAAAAGAGATAAGACTAGCCGACATAATTAATCGCTGCTCTTCAGAGCTAGTGGTGACAATTCATATTTAAATTAGTTTCAGCATCTCCTCTGATACATACATATCATCTCGCCAATTCCTTCACGCGGTAGACAGAGACATTAGATCGTCAGATCTGTGATGGTATAATAAATATTAATGATTTAACTTTTCTCTCTCTCTTCTCCATTCCAGAAACACCCTGAACTTCCTCCGGCCACAAATCAGTCCCTCTACTGCATGTACGTGCTCGGTCCAAACGTGTTGCTGGCTGCTGAGGTTCTTCTCTTCCTCGCCTCCTTCTGCCTTCTCTCCTACTCCCTCAAGCTAATGTGCCATAGATGGAGAACTCAAAACAATGCTATTGTATACACCCCGCCTCCAGAACAAGCAATGATTATTTTAGCTATTAGTATTAATAATTAGTATTAATAAATTATTAGCTAATAACTAGTTTCAAATTCAAATGTAAATACAAAATTCTTTTATTTATTTGGTCATTAAATGTGCACCTAAGTCTATTTCTGTATTAAATTTAATTTTGTTCAAACATATCATAACGCCGAGTTCCTCGCGGCGTAAACGACGAGCGTACGTTGACTAACTGCAAAGCTGTGGAAGCTGTACCTAAGGCAAAATGACTTGACTTCAGGCAGACACTCGTTATACTACCTCGAGGAACGAGAGTTGAAGAAATAAGTGCCTATCTAAAGAGGTCTATTTTTAGGCGTAGTACCTATTTTATCGACTCATTTGGGCTTTAATAATACTCAGAGCACATTTAAGAGGCAACCTATTTAGGTTGCCTCTTAAATGATGAAATTAAGAGAAATGAATTTAAGAGATCTCTTAAATTTACTGCAAAAATTGGCGACGGTACATATACCTACCATTCAATAAGGTGGTAAAGTAATTTTAGTCAAGAGCCTGTAATGTTCTGTTGCCTCACAGCTGGAGCTCATTCCCTCTGTATACGGGGAGCCCACAGAGATCTCTAACCGTGACGCTTCTTGGATATGTCAACGAGCTATTTTGGCCCCTCAAAACATCCAAGCAGCAACGCTCAATTCATATGTTTCTGGGGAAGGTAGGGAATATATATGTATTAACACAGTTATTAACAAAGAAGACGCTACCCACTATCCGATAGAGTGTTTAGATTCCCTAAATACACCGTCCCTCAGCACACTTAACTGATTTAAAAGCCGGAGGACCAATCATTCTACTCAGTAATGTAAGTTCATCCGAGCCCTATACAACGGCACTCGGCTGAAAGTAATAAATCTTCAACGAAATGATTGTCTGAATAAAACTTATCCGAAGATTCCAGATAAGATTCCTCTAATCGCCCAAAGGCGACTGTAACCGCTTTAAATTTGTTGCTTTTGAATTAAGTCAGAAATAATGGGATGAGCCTTGAAAGAAAACTTGATCTAATGAAGTTGTATCTAATATCTGTGAGCAAGCCAGCCAGATATGAAAATTGATAAATTGAATCAATTACTTTAGAGGTAGTGTCAGTGTCAAACAAACCGTTCGAAGCCACACTTGTGTGACGTAAGCTATTGATATATTGAGTTCTTGCATTTATATTTTTTATATTGAGATAAAATATTTGCCCCAAATCGGTATCCCGCGGTAACGTGCCAAGAAGACTAGCAGCATTGCCACCCTGGATAGCAATGCTGATTCTCCGAGCGAGATATGTTCCAGCCCGCCTGTCACGAGAGGTCTCGATTAGACGGCGCGAGATTATTATTATTTATTATTTTAATTGCTTAAATGCTATTATTCGCTGCAAATGACGTGCAATAAAGTATGATTTATTTCACCAAAAACAATGAATAAAAATGTGATAATTATACAATAAATAAATAATTTATTATCCCTTTACAAAGCTGTATAGTTACATTGGTGGACTTATAGTAAATTATAATATAATATATAATTATAATTATAATATAATTATATTATTATTATAATTAAATTAAATTTAAAATTATATTATAATTATAATATAATTATATTATAATATAATTTTATATTTCTCTATTGTAAATATCTTTTAGCCTGCCATGCCTATCTCTACACCACCCAAAGGTTAACTGGTAGAGAATGCCTTCGGCATTAAGTTCGCCTTTGCAATAATGTTTGCAGGAAGTTTTAATAAAATAAAAAAAAATTAAAAATGCAAGCTTTGTGAGAGAGTGATGCCTGAGGTAGGTGTACAGCGTAGGCCCTTGTTACAGGTCACCATTGGCCCACTCCATTGGCATCAATTATTACACAACTAGCTATAGTAGGAATACAGTGCAGTCTTACTGATAAAGGATCTGTGATAACTACAATCATATAATATATCACCGCCTTCCCACAAGGGGTAGGCAGAGGTGTATAGGTAATACCCACACACCCACTTTCCGCCAGAGGTATTATATCGCGTTATTATATAATATATATATTAACGTGACAAACGCCAACGTGACAGATGATAACTACAGCCTAAAATATTAGACTAAAACAATTTCTTATAGGTAGTTATATTTATATATACATACATACATACATATCATCACGCCCTTTGTCCCTAACGGGGTAGGCAGAGAGTATAGGGCGCCAGTTCTCTTTTTTTTATACAACTAGAGTGGCAAACAAGCATACGGGCCCACCTGATGGAAAACGGTTACCGGAGCCTATTTACGCTTGCAATACCGAAGTATCACTTGCGCGTTGCCACTCTGTGTTCGGAGAGTTATACTGTGTTGGCCGCACAATGGGACTAATCCCTCTGCTGCCAACACAATATAACAATCCTCCCGCCTCCCCAGGGAGCTCATTACTGGAAACCTTATATCTCTAGACTTACATATATATGTCGTGGGCCGATCGATGAATTGGCCAGATCATGATGTGCCTGGGCATTTCATGATACGCCGGCACATCGTGATCTGGCTATCTTAGACCAGCCATATCGTTCAATGCTTAACGTTTGACGATTTGGCCAGGGACATCTGGCCATATCGTTAGTCAAGGGTATTCAAGGGTTAAGCGAATAAAAATAGGATTTAAAATTAAAATGTTTATGTTATTTTACAGTACATTAAGAAATCCTTGTCAGAACTTCATATTCGCAATCCAGTCCGAAGAGTCCCGCTGCATAGTCACTACTTCTCTTGATTAGTTCAATAAACTTAAAATTTAATTGGAACTTACAAACGTTAGAATAGCATAAATCGTACATCGAGATATGGGCGCCCAATTCACGATGTGCCTGGGCACATCATGATCTGGCCAATTAAATGATCGGCCGACGACATATATATCCTCACGCCTTCCCACAAGGGTCCGCGAAGGGGTAGACGGAGGTGTGGTAGATAGTACCCACACACCCATATTTAATTATATTTATATAATAATAATATAATTTATATATATATATATATATATTATAATTATATTTAATTAAGGAGCCGTGGTGGCCGAGTGGTTCGAGCAGTTGCCTGCGACGCAAAGGTCGCAAGTTCGAATCCCGACTGTACCAATGAGTTTTTCTAAACTTAAATACAGTGATTAGTCACACCACGAGCTTTACGGTGAAGGAAAACATCGAGAGAAACCTGCATACGTCTGAGAAGAAATTCAAAGGCGTATGTATAGTCGTGCTTGAGTAACGGCGATGGACTCGCCATCTGTCACGTTGGCACCTAATATACCTCTGGCGGAAAGTGGGTGTGTGGGTAATACCTATACACCTCTGCCTACCCCTTCGGGGACCCTTGTGGGAAGGCGTGAGGATATATTATATTATATATATTATTATATGATATGATGATGACAAAGTTTCAGTTTGGCCCTATACTTAGGTTAAGCATGATATTACACCGTTTCTATGCTGTACCCGATCTTGTTGTTGGTAAAATACAGTTTATTAATGCATTGGTTTTGATGTAAAAAAATGTATTTTTGATTTTCGTATCGATTGGAATTTAAGTTATATATTATACTAGCTTATGCCCGCGGCTACGCCCGCGTGGAGTTGGAAAAAGTAGCTTATGTATAATTTTTTTTTAATATAACGTATCCTATGTCACTTCTAATACCTCCAAAAGTATGTGTATAAAGCTTCATGATGATCGGTTAAGTAGTTTTTACGTGAAAGCGTAACAAACAAACTTACATTCACATTTATAATATTAGTAAGGATAATGTCCATTGTACGGATTTAATGTATTTATATTTCTTCAAGTAACATACAAATTGAACGTATACCTACGTACGTACTAGAAGACTACGTATTAGAAGTATTTAGTAGGTATACCGAGAACAACTAACAAATTATTATTATAATTATTCAGAAAATAACAAGAAATATCTCGTATTTGTGTAAGTTTTTGTGATATGACTTTGATTTCCTTACAGAATAATAATTTTGTGTATTTGTGCCTCCTCCTCCTACCCTTGAGGGGGTCTAAAATGACAATATTAAAGGATAAAAAAAATGACAATGTATATATGTCAATGTGTGTCGGATTTTTTTACAATAGTAGTTTTACACCGGTAATGTGGTGTATAAATTTGCTTGGAAAATATCATTGTTTAGCCAACCATATTAGTGTCGTTACTTAGTTCGTATTTAGAAAAAACGTAGACATTCTTTTAAAGAATTGGTAGATAGGACCTTCTTACCGGACTTATGTACCCGTACAGGTGGGTCCCTACAAGGGTACCTTCGTGAGAAAAGCTGCGTACTGGTGGGTATCAGCACGCCGGTTTCCTCAAGAAGCTTTCAAGCATTGGTAGGTAGGTTCGCGTAGTAGCTATTTGAATCTAACAATCTTGCATACGCAGAAAGATGGCCATAACTTCTTCTCAAACTCAAAATATTTTATTTCACATAGGCCTAGGTGGGCACTTATGAAACGTCAAAAAAGGTGCACGGTTCGGGTTGGTTGGAGAAGAACCGGCAAGAAACTATTAATTGTACATACATACATAAATATCATCACGCCAAGTCCCTAACGGGGTAGGCAGAGAGTATAGAGGGCCAGTTCTCTCTAGACTTACATACCTTTTTCGCTTCGTCCACATTCATCAGTCTCTTCATACATGCTCGTCGGTTTCGAGTACTCAAATTAGCGTAAATGATTATGTGCTAATTTATGAAATAAAAAAAAATAAGTATGCGTTGCAATCAAATGAAAACTTTAATGCTGAACCAAGGCTACTTTTATCTTCCGTACAAGTTAGTATACCAAATGCATCATGGGCGAACCAGCGGGGCACAGCTAGTGAGCACTAAACTAAGCCCAGAGCAATAAACGTGTATTTCAGTAGTGCGGACTTCTGTCTCAGTAATTATATATATGTATATTTTTCCATTCAACATTTAGTTTTACTCTTAAACGTGTAAATCGCCGCGAGAGCAGTCAAGGAATCCGTGTTCGGTGTTAGTTAGTACGCCGCGAACTCTTGAGTTAGCTACTCCAAGTGGCTAGAGATAATATATACTCTATATACTCACAAATATAATATTTGATCGTGAAGTTTGTATTCGTTGACATTATTGAAAATGTAAGTTCTTTTTTATATTTTTTATTACTGGATGTTCACCGCGTTATACATTTTATATCATTGGTACATTTTATCTGGAATAAAACATGTACTATGTTAACACATGTTATATCTAGCTAACAAACTATCTCTGAGTCATATTTTATTTAATTTGTCACTATGGCGTTTTTAAAAAAAAAACTACGAAAAAAGGATGGTTGTCAATCAAGTCAAGCCGCCTATTACACATGATAGAGTTTTTTTTACACAAAAAAGGTGGCAAACTTGGGATGCGCCTGATGATAAGCTACGACCTTGGGGTTCCCCGCATTAAGGCTAGTACTTACATATTGAGACCCCTGTTGTAGCTTGGTGGTGTTGTGATACTGCAGAGAGGAACACAGGAACAGTAGGCACGAAAAATACGGTAGGCAATGTGCGAGTGATATGACTCTGAGTGGAGAAAGATTGACGAAACAGATATACAAAGCGACAGTGTGTGGAAGTAGAGGCAGAGGAAAAGCACGTTCCAATCCAACTTCTTAGATCAAATCGATCGAACACTCAAGGATGGGAACGTCAAGAGATCTTTCTCGAATCCGGCTATCATGTATGAAAGATGGAAGATGTGGCCGCAGCGAATACTGCACGTTTAGAGAGAAATTGTGTTCTACTCATACTCCGTGAGAGACGCGGTGTGATCATATTTATTTAATTTTTTATTTATTTTTTTTATTTATGTATGCATGTGACTCTATTGTAGTATTGCTAGGACATACTTTTATGCGGCCATGTTAATTTTCCGCGTTTGAAATATTCGACCTCCTACAAACAATACATAACGCGGGATTTCATGACTTTGAAGAATACACTCTACCTACTTAAACGCCTTTTAGCGTTCAGTGTTTCCTGACAGGTCAAGATTGCCTTTCAATTTGATCGGATTCGACTTTTAAGTTTATATAATAATAATAATATTATATCCTCACGCCTTCCCACAAGGGTCCCCGAAGGGGTAGGCAGAGGTGTATAGGTAATACCCATACACCCACTTTCCGCCGGAGGTATATTAGGTGCCAACGTGACAGATGGCGAGTCCATCGCCGTTACTCAAGCACGACTATACATACGCCTTTGAATGTCTTCTCAGACGTATGCAGGTTTCCTCTCGATGTTTTCCTTCACCGTAAAGCTCGGTCTAGTTACCATAAGCTTTGCTTAATTTGGGACTATGTCAATTTATGTGGAATTGTACCAAGGGTACTTATTGAATCAATTTTAATGCCCTTTCAAAGGCAGTGTTCATGAGGTTATCAACTATGCACCTTAATATAATAAGTAATTCTGTTTAGTACCTATTGTAACCACGAAGCTCTATCGCACCGTATGTTTCTGCGTTTCTTCTCCTGACAGGTTTTTCTTTAAACGATAACGAAAATTTTAAACGATTTTAAACGATAGTAACTGTAGTGATAAATTTAGCATTTGACGTTCAATTAGTACCCTGTATCCCTTGCATTGAATTAAATATTGTTAATTTTGATTTTGGAACTTTGTTATTCGTTTTTTACAACTGTGTACATTCATCCAATAAGATTTAAAGGGTATAAAGTGTCAAGTCTAAAAACGCAAGCAATATTCGTCTATAAATCCATCGGAACAAGATCGATAATTACTTGGTATTCCGGTAAAGTTCCAATTGTATGCGTTGATGAGATTTCGGGGTTTTCAAACTGCTAATACAATCTCATTTATAATAGTACCGTTAGTTATATTTATAGTAGTACCGGTTCTTTTCAGATCGTGTTTCGTTTAGTTTAAGACCAACCAACAGCTACCGAAATGGTAATGAGCAGCAAGGGTCCTATCAATCACAATGCCTCTACAAGAAGTACGTATGTCATGGCCATATTATTCACGACGCTTTTTTTCTTATACTCGTGACATAAGTGACAATGTGTGTCATCGGTATCATAGCTCACTGACGTGTCACAGCCAAAGGTTATTCTTGATACGTAATTTTGTATAATGCAAAAAGATACGAAATATTAAATGTATGTATATCCTGCCTGCCCACAAGGTCCCCAAAGGGGTAGGCAGAGGTGTATAGGTAGTACCTACACACCCACTTTCCGCCAATGATATACTTTAGATGCCAACGTGACAGATGGTGAGTCCATCGCCGTTACTCAAGCACGACTATACATACGCCCTTGAACGTCTTCTCAGACGTATGCCGGTTTCTCGATGTTGTCCTTCACCGTAAAGCTCGTGGCGTGAGGAATCACTGTACTTAAGTTCAGAAAAACTCATTGGTACAGTCGGGATTCGAAGTTGCAATCTTTGTGACGCAGGCAACTAACTGCCCGAACCACTCGGCCACCACGGCTTTATATGTTACTAGAAGTAGAGTTCGAAAAAGCGATTCTAGCAGAATCGCTTTGAAAGAGCATCATACTTTATAATATTAGAACTTTGAATTTTTCAGTATTAATTAGTAGCCTATGTCCTATTCCTAGGTATAAGCTATCACCATTTTCACTTTCAGCCAAATCGGTTCAGCCGTTTGGCCGTGAAAGGCCCGCAAACATCCAAACTTACAAACTTTAATATTTACAATATTAGTAAGATTACGCTTTATTTTCACAGGAAGATTACTAACGGCGGCAATACTGGGGATTATTTGTGCGATTGTACCCGTCCTATTGATGGCCATTGACCCCATATTTTACTTAGTTAAGTATGTAAGTATGAACTATTTATATATACACTAATAATATACTAATCACATGTATACTAATCACATGTTATTATTTATTACTAATTAAATTTTATATCTCTAGCCGTCAACTTCTGTTATTCGTTACGAATGTTCTAGCAGTTATATTTATGGATGTTCTAGCAGTTATATTTATGGATGTTCACGCCGCCGTCAAGGGGTCCCCAAAGGGGTACACCGGGTACAACACCTTCTTTTCGCCTGAAATATATTTAGGTTTTAACGTGACAGATGCCGAAACCATCGCTGTTTCTCAAGCACTATACATTCGTCTTCGAATTTCTTCTCAAAACTACGCAGGTTTCCTCTCAATAGTTTCCTTCACCGTAAAGCTTGTAATGTGACTAATCACTGAAGTTCTTAACTAATACTTAAGTTCAGAAAACCTTATTTGTACAGTCGGAATTCGAACTTGCTAACGTTGTGTTGCTTTACTTAAGAGTGCTAATATCAACTTCGTATCATTTTAAAATTAGAATGCAATCAGAAAATATTGTCCTTGCTAATTGACACGTAATACTATGCAACTTTTAATACAAGACCTATTGCAGACCTATTAGACTAGTCTTTCTGGACTAGATGCATTCCCTACTATAAAATTGTTCCATACAAGGTTAACGGCTATATTTACTGTCGACTTTAGGTAACCAACGTTTAAGATCGTATACTTAAAATTTGTTAATTGTTTAATCAGTTTTGTAATAGGAAGATAAATCAAAAATACTTTGTTTTAGATTAAGCTTTCAAACACCCCTTATCTTACTTATAGAACAATTAGCAAATGATTTCAAAGTTTACCAACAGTGACATAAGGTCAATTTTTTACTGAAATTCCCATAGAAACTACGGATAGCCGAAGGTTCGATGGTGCACGACCTGTTGACCCACGAACTGAAAGGTATCTACATTTCCTTCTATATATACAACGTGACCAACGCGGAGGCCTTCCTGTCAGGTGAAGATGACAAGCTACACTTGGAGGAAGTTGGACCCTTTACATTCCAGTATGTATTAAAAACAAATATTTGCAACGATAGACATAAACATCTGACTGTGTTATATGGTGAAGCATGTTTCCATGAGATGGAAAGTATGAGAAAGGCATTGAAAGAAGGATAACTGTCGGCTGTTACAGTCGGGATTCGAACTTGCATTCTATGTGTTGTAGGTAACTACTTGAACCACTCGGCTACCACGACTCTTCGGTGATTTACGACATATATACATATTTAAAATCAAGGAATGTTCATAATCATAATTATGCTCTTCCACTTACAATAATATCACATTATATATAATATCAGGGTATACAGTGGACCCTGTTGGGCACAGCAACTTGTGAGAGGGACACAAATTATAAAAAGGGGAACAATGTAGATACTTGCTAACTTATTCCAACCTTAAAATATAAACATAACTTAAATTTATTTACCGAAAAAAGTATATATTAATAGGAACTTAAAAAAGAAAAATATTTATATAAATCATTTATGTTAATCATTCGCTGACATACGACATATAAATGCAAATCACAGCTTAGAACAGATTCATCTAATCAACCGATACCGGTTGGGACCTTTTAGTTTAGTGACTAGAAAGTAGATTGCCGTTAACGCAAAGTTGCTCTCCGCACCCCATGGTTCCTATTCGTTAAAGCTTTGTAATATATGATGAAATATATTATATTTATATATAATGAGCTATGACTTTGCCTTACAAAGCCGCAAAAAATAGTTTTCACCTAGGATAAATCTTCTATTTCTTCCCAGTTGCCGCAACTTTTTTCATCGTAACACGATGTTGTAAGCTAAAGCTTTTCTCAATAAATTGGCATCTGTGTGCATCAATGTACAAATCTTTTTTCATATCGAATTAGATGTTTTCGGGATTTGCGTGCTCAAGAAAATAAACAAATTCTTCAGGTTTATAATATTTCTATAGACACGCCTTCCAGCGAGGGTCCGCGAAAGGGCAGGCAGAGGTGTATAGGTAGTACCCATATATATGTATAGACGCGCAACCGCATATGCCATATATATATAGAAAGGAGAGTGAAGAAAGATTGACGAAACAGATATACAAAGCAAAAGTGTATGCAAGAAGAGGCAGAGGAAGGCCACGTTCCAACTACCTGGATCAAATCGATCGGACTCTCAAGGACGGGAACGTTAAGAGTACTCGAAACCGACGAGCATGTATGAAGAGACTGATGAATGTGGACGAAGCGAAAGAGGTATGTAAGTCTAGAGAGAACTACTACGAAAGAGGTATGTAAGTCAAGAGTGCTCTCTGCCTCTCTGCCTACCCCGTTAGGGACATGGCGTGATGATATGTATGTATGTACATATAACGCGAACTCACAAGAAATATCACTCACGAGGCGAGTAATGTGTTAGTTCTCCCTAGCCTTACGTACCGCTTTCGCTTCATCCACATTCAATCAGTTTCTTCCATTCAATCGGTTTGGAGTGCTCTCAACGTTTCTATGTGTACGGCATTTTATATTATCAGCCTTTTTGCGAAAGCCCTTGTTTAATTAGCCGCTTAATTATTAATTAGCACCAGTTCTCAAGAACTTACCTACGCACTTATACTTACTATACTATGGTCTTATCAGTTAATACAATGGACGGTTGAATCTTCTCGTGTTTCTCACCATATACACACTTACCACCTTTGCAGTGGAAAAGCTTTAGGGTCTCCAACGCGCGAGCGATATCCCTGGTGTTTCAAACGTCCATAGGCGGCGGTAATCGCTTACCATCTGCCGCACAGCATGTTTGTTTGCCACTATAAAAATAAAAATAAAATACGAGTATCCTTGAATGTATTTTGAATTGTTTTCACAGAGAGTACAGGAATAATGATAACGTGACGATAGATGAGGAGGCCGGCGTGGTGAAATACTGGACTCGTATGAGAGCAGACTTCATTAGAGAGAAATCTATAGGGTACCCCGAGGATATACCAATTAGTATCCCCAATGCTGCTCTGTTGGTGAGTGCGGTTTATGTATGCAAATAGAAGAGAAAAAAATACAGAGAGGGTATAGTCTTTCAATTCATACTGTATATGTACGTATAATATATATGATACGGGATGTTAGATGTAGCCCATGAAAGATTTGGTAAATTTAATCCAATTCTTGTGACTAAGCTGCTGTATAAAAGTCGGATTCGATCTAAGATCGTTACTCGACACATTTTTCGAAGAGGTCTCATCTCAAATGCATTTAAGCTATTTTCATACTTCCTCTGACGTACCCAGGATTCGCTGCCGTACAATAAAGTATGCACCAGTTTTTGGCAACACTTTTTTTACTGACTGTCCATCAACGCCGACATGGCCCCATTCACATCTTTCTCATACTTTCCATCTCTCATATGAAAATGCTTCCTAAATATACAAATTCATTCACTTGCTCTAGAATTTGTCCATTTACCGATATAACACAATCGGTCACTTGTTCATCTCTTTCAAATACGAGAACCTTAGTCTTGGTTCAGCCGCTTCTTTTCACATTCTTCACTCCACATCCGTTCGTATTAAATGCCTCCTCTAAGTCGACATAAGCGCAGAAAACTCTCTAGTTAATATCCAAAAAAATTTCCGCAATTCCGCAAAGAAGGAATAAATCTAAATCCATCTTGGGATTCCCAGAGAAACCTTTCGGATCGCTCTCGCATTCTAGATTGTCAGGATCTTCGTGTACCCTTTACTAGCAAAGCTGACCAATCTGATGGCTCTGTAGTTTGAGCAGTCCAATCGTGATCTCTTTCCTTTATAGAAAGGCGCAATGACTGCTCGCCTCCAGTCGTCCGGAATATCACCTTCTTCCCAGCAAAGATTGCATTGCAAATAGATGACGTCCCAGACCGCTGGTCTACCGTACTTGATCATCTCAGCTGCAATCCCACCTATTCCTGCTGCTTTACCACAGATTTTCAGACCTCTTATCGCACTTACAATCTCTCCCATACTTATTTTATCCACTATAGGATCCTCGACAGATTCTGTTGGAGGCAGCTTCAGCGGCATCATCATCATACATATCTTTGTAAAATTCACTCCATCGCCTGAGGACGTCTGTTTTGTCATTGTCCTCCGAGATAATCACATTCATCCCAGTACTTATCTGTAAAACAATTTCTGGACTTCTTAACTTCCGTCAAAAAAGTTTTGCATTGTCCTTGAAATAATGTGTCAGTTTTTCTCCAGTCAGTTGGAACCTCTCACGCTTCTGAGCTATTTATTTTCTCTTTCGTACGAATTTTTTGCAGACGATATTTTTCTCTCAATCGAGCTGTTAATGATGCATATTTTAATAATTATGAAGACTCTCATATTCTCTGCTGAACTAAACTGAACCAATGCTAGGCTTATTAAAATTGAGCCTTATATTGTAGAGCACAACGAACATAATCGGGAAGTACCCGGCGTTCCTCAGAGACATGTACAATGTGTTGGTGAGGCAGGTCAAGTCGAAAGCCATCATCAATGTGACCGCGTATGAGTACCTGTGGGGCTACAAGGACCCGGTCATGGACATCGCGTGTAAGCTGTTCCCCGGGCTGGTATATTACGACAGGATTGGGATCGTGGAGAGGGTAAGTTTTATTTACTTCCTAAATACTAATAGTATAAGATTGTAAAAAAAAAATGTTCCTTTTTCACGCAATTACTAGTAAACGTAATAGAATGACGTTTGGCAGATTATTAGCTGAATTAGCACAGAAGAATTCCTGAAAAATCTAATAATACGCAGGAGAAACCATAAGGCAAGGCTAGTACCGTTCTTGCAATGAGTGTATCACTAGAGTATCTGAGAGAATGGCTCTGACGGCAGAGGGTTGACCTATTTGTCTGTTAGTAAGGCAACGCCGCGTGGGTACTGCTTACCATCACGCAGGCCATTTTAGGTACTTAAGCGTATTAAGTAATAAAAAAAAATATGTTGTAATAAAATAGTTAGTAATAATAATAATATATCCTCACGCCTTCCCCCCATAAGGGTCCCCGAAGGGGTAGGCAGAGGTGTAAAGGTAATACCCACACACCTACTTTCCGCCAGAGGTATATTAGGTGCAAACGTGACAGATGGCGAGTCCATCGCTGTTACTCAAGCACGAATATACATACACCTTTGAACTTCTTCTCAGACGTATGCAGGTAAATAGTTAGTACCTAATTAAAGGTTGTAAATTAAGGTTGTATCGTAAACCTGCTAAGCCTAACTTCATTAAATATTCAATATATAACCTACTTTTCCTCTATAATTAAACTACAGAACCATAGATCACTACGTGGCGACATGCACCTCAATTATTTTGGAATAAATAAATACAATTTCATTTATTTTACCAACAAGATCATGGTAAACTATTATTATGATAACTTAATACACTAACGTTAGTACTAAAGTGAGACAAAGACACAGACAGACTCTTAAAATCACTAATTATTTAGTGATGCCTGCGCATGGTCGTGTAGAAGTAATAATAGAATAGACGCCATTCTTGAAAAAGTGCAAATGTATTTATGAATGATTTGAATTTATCAAATCAAACGCAAGTCAAACTCAAATAATAAAAGCCAACCGAATAAAAAGCTGGGAGGAAATAAAAAAATTTGTGTCTAAATTAAACCATCCAAAGACCCATAAAAGTGGGCACAAGAAAACAGACATTCTCAAAATTAATCCATCCAGAGATCAACAAATTCCCACTAAAACCTAACAAAATATATGTTATAGTCAACCATAGAAAGACGAATACATTTAATTCGTTTTTAATCAGATATACTAATGGTTACAATATTGAAAACATATTCGACCAAATTGTATATATACATTTCTTCACGTGATTACCTTAATGGCATATAATTGCAAAAACACGTGTTCCTCAGCTTTCCCGATTAACGGCAGCGTGACTACTACCCCGAACGATACAAGT
This sequence comes from Drepana arcuata, assembly GCA_016069955.1. NCBI lineage: Eukaryota > Metazoa > Arthropoda > Insecta > Lepidoptera > Drepanidae > Drepana > Drepana arcuata. The sequence goes on from JACCPG010000102.1 coordinate 77,241, forward strand.
AACGTGAGTTGGGTATCATTCGAAGCGACTAGCGATCCGTCCCGGCTTCGAACGGGTGGACATAAGATATTTTGTGTAAAAGAAATGTAGCCTATGCCACTCAACGTAAACGTAGCTTTCTAATGGTGAAATATTTTTTCAAATCGGCTTAGTGGTTTCGGAGCCTATTCAATACAAACATAACTACATACAAATCTTTCCTTTTTATAATGTTAGTAGATTACTTAACTAGCTCTATCTCCATCTCGCGATGTCAGTACACGAGCTCTTCTTGCCGGTGACACAGATGAATCGCCCTCCATTTTTCTCAGTATTTGTATGACCAATGGCTTTTTATCTTTTACTTGCTTTGTGTAAGGTATTATCGCCCTGCCACTTCCCCTTGCGCATTTATCTCCCCTTCCAGTATAAAGTTCAAATACCTACCCATTGTGACTTCAGCTTATATTACAATGTGACGTAAAAAGAAAACATATATTTAAAAATATTGTACAAATAGGAACACTGCAAATTTCAGCAGCACATAATATTTATTATTATTGTAGATTAATAACTTGAAAGAACTCTATGAAAGACGATAATTAAATAAATGTGTCAAGGTTAGCCAGGCGCGTAATTATAATGTCATATTTGCATACAAGCGTAGTTGGTTACACTGAGGGTTACGCACAAATGAATCCAATTAATTATACAAGTGTTGTACTAGTACAAAACTTGATCGACCAAGTCCTTTAATCCCCCCCCCCCCCCCCCCCCCCCGCGTTCGCGAATCGCGTTTACTTCAGGAACCCTGTTGTCTAATCAATTTTTGTTGATGTAATATCGAAAAAATATTTTACATATGTCCTTGGTAAACATTGAAACTATCAAACCGACTTGTCTCAAACTGGTTTAATTTCAAAGGAAAATGGCATTGGCCTTGTTTGCTCGCAATTCAAGACATACATAAATATATATATATTTTTTTTTTTTCTCTATATCTTTTCTCTCTAACTTGGTGACCTGGAAGAAATCGCTTTTGCGATAAGGCCGCCTATTTGTGCGTACTACACGTCTCTGTTTTTTTGTCATCCTATTTATTTTCGTAGATGTGTGTGTACAATAAAGGATATTATTATTATTATTATAAATCCATGCTATCAGTGACTAGCACGTCTGCTGTATCCATCGGTATATTTAGCTCTATACGTATCAAGATCCGGAAGTTACAATTACATCCGTTACATCCTACCACATTTGATTAAAAAGACATCAACGGGATGAATACGGTACTATTAGGTCCTTATCCATGGAATTGGGATTTGTATTAACATTTTAAAATACCTATACGTATTTTGTTTTAACTAAACAAAGTACTGGCCAGAATTGTCCTTTCCTTATTATATTCCAAGTAGAAATCAGTTGGGCCAAAGTCCAGTGAGGTGGGTGTACGGTGGGTGGCAGAGAGTTTGCAGCTGTAGTTCTTTTAGCTTTGCGGTGGTTTGTCATGTAGTGTGAGCTCGCGGATTGTCTTGGAGAATTTACGACTGGTCAATCGCTCTTTGCCATTGGCTGTTGAATTGCGAGCTGACACAAGTCTGACACGAGTGCACCAGATAGTTACCATCGTCTTCCTATGAGTATTTTTTTAGTGTACTAATTAGGTGCTGTATCCTAGTCCACTGAGACAATACTGATCTGAATCTGAAATGAGAGACATGAGTGGCAAACAAGCATACGGCCCACCCGATGGAAAACGATTACCGCAGCCTATTTACGCTTACAATATCGAAGTATCACTTGCGCGTTGCCACTCTGTGTTCGGAGAGTTGTACTGTGTTGGCAGCATAATGAGACTAATCCCTCTGCTGCCAACACAATACAACAATCCTCCCCCCACCCCAAGATGTTAATTACTGGAAACAACACAATAAATTGTGTTATTTGTCTACGGACTTCTATAAGGTGGAGGTCCTGCCCCAGTCGGGCAGCTCCAAATTCGAACGGGAAACCCGTTATGCCCTACCTCTCTTGTAGACTTTCACGTACGTATTGCAAAACGTGAGATTAGTTCCGCTGGCTTACGGCAGTTGACGCGGTTACGGATACCTAATTGGGTTGTATTTTGTATCAAAATAGACCTGATCATAATTGCGAACCTCGATATACTTAGAGTTCGCTAACAGGTAAGACTGCACGAAGCAACCTGCGTAGGTATCTTTATAGTTTATGGCCTACCAATAACTTTAGTTGAATAATCTTTATGTAAAAATGAATCTCGGAAATGTTTGTACGCGCATAACTTCCAAACGGCTGCACCAAATTGGATAAATCTTTATTTTATGTATTCTAAATTTTATCAGACGACCGTCTGGTCTAGTGGTTAGAGCTCCTGACTGCGAAACTTGAGGTCGCGGGTGCGAATCCTGCTGAGGGCAGATATTTGTGTGATCCTTGTTACAGCATTATACTTAAATATGGAAGAACTCTGCCTGGTGGAAAAGGGGGTGTATGGGTACCTAGACTTCTATGCATACACCTTCGGGGTCGCTTGTGAGGCGTGAAGATATATTATACTGCATGCGTTATACTGCATACCTAAATGAGTGAGGATCAGTTATCATTAGAATAAAACATATTCTCCTTGGGAAAACTTTTTAGCTGTTCGACCAGAAAGCTGAGTTCTACATGGAGATTGGGGCTCGCGAGGACAACAAGTTCCTGGTTAAGAAGGTCAAGAAAACCCGGAGGCTTAAAGTCTGGGAAAAGGACGATATTGATGAAACGTATGTACCTACTGAAGTAACTTTTTGAGCAGGAAGTTATACAATCTTACCTTCCTCCATTGCTAGCTAGGCGGTAGATCCTAAACATTCGGAAGGCTACAAGAATTAGAATAGCAAATTACATTTTAAAATAATGAAGAGGCATGAAGAAGAGAAGATGAAAAGAGGCATGATATCCAATTAAACACCTGTGTTTTATAATTATTCCATCGGGTTTTGTTTGTGATGAAGATTCTAGAGCACAGTCCCGTAATTACTCTACTTATTATAACTGAATGTGAATGAAGCGTAAGTGTCTGTAAGTCTAGAGGGAACTGGCGCTCTGCTCCCTCTTTTCCTACCCCGTGAGGGACTCGGCGTGATGATCGTTTGTAACGCACCTTACTCATATTATTAAGGCGAAAAATTTTATGTTTGCATGTCTGTTGCTTTTTTACCGAGTTGGCTGAAAGTTGAAATAGTGGCTTATACATACGATTAGAACATAGGCTACATTTTAATCCCGAATAATACATACTTTTTCGTAATCCGCGCGGGCGAAGCCGCTGAAAAGTTACTAAGTTATAAAATAAATCACGCCTCCCCACAAGGCAATACGAAGTGGTAGACAGATTTGTAATATCGCTCTATAATACCCTACATTCACATTTTCATTTGCAAAGTGATACATGGTGTGTCCATCGTCGTCACTCAAGCATGTTTTCTACAAACTCCTTCGTATTTCGTTCCAAGCGTATGCTCGTTTCACATAACGTCCTTATCACATTTCAGCGTGGAGACATTTACCAACGCCTATGAAGGTGTTGCGTACGCCCACTACCTGAGCCCCACGACGCCCATCAACATGTACCGCCTGGGCCTGTGCAAGCTCTTGGGCCTGCAGTACACCGGCACCAAGACCACTGCCTTCGGCACAGCATTCACCTACACCTTCACTAACGATACATTCAATGACAAGACTCTCTGTGACAGCAAGGGCTTCTGTCCTGACGGCTTGATCGACCTGTCGGCCTGCTATTATGGTGAGAACTCCTCGGTCAAAATATCCAATACTGTCATCATCATCACATTCAACCCACATGGACTCTGAGTATAAGCCTTTCCAATTCCACGAGAGGTAGTCTCCAACACATCGACCTAACAAGCGGGTGGTGTGCCCGTTTCTCGGCCGCCGCCGACGTCCACCGCCGTCATCCACCTTCCGTCTCATCAAGTGGCCTGCCCATCTCCACTTTCTTTTCAAAATATATCGGCAAGTTAAACATGGACAGGAATCATGGACTCCAAGTAAATCCTGCAAAATCTCAGTCCATAATTATTGGTTCCAGTAGACTAATGACCCAGGTGAGATGGGAACAGATGCCGCCTATATCTTTTGACGGTGTTATGATACCTTTTAGCGATGTTGCCAGGGATCTCGGTATTCTTCTTGACAAATATTGCACCAGAACATCAGACTTGCACAGACATTAATCTCCTTCAAAAAGCTTTTATTTGAACACTATTTCTCTTTTTAACTTGTTCATATGTAAGTTTATTTATGTATATGTTATTGTATGTATGTTATGTAAGTATATGTTTCGTATTTATTTATGTAGATTGTCTATTATTTATATATTATAATCATTGTTTCTATGTCATCCTCTCAACTGTCACACCTACCTTTTCTTTCTCTGTTTCTTATCTCTCTTTACTCTGGTTGCCTGGTAGAAATCGCTTTTGCGATAAGGCCGCCTATTGTGCATACTACATGTATTTTTGTTTTGTCATTACTGTTTGTTTTTTAAAGAGCCTTACCTCGTTTCCAGTAGAAGGTCATATGGCAGAGTAAGAAATAAGACCGTCTAGTCTAGTAGTCAGAGCTCCTAGCTGCGACGCTTGAGGTCGCGGCTTCAATTACCGGTGGAACGGATATTTGTGCGATGAACACGAGTATTTATACCTTAGTCCTAAATGACGTATTCATGTGTATATCTATCTATATATGTATATCGTTGTCTAGTTACCATTGCACGAGCTTTGCTCATATTGCGACTAGGTCAATTTGCGTGGAATTGTCCCAAAATAATTTATTGCTTTATCTAAAAATCTTATCAGTGGGAATGTTTCTGTTACAGGCTGTCCGTTTGCAATATCCAGAAGTCACCTACTGCAGACGGATCCTAAGCTGTTTGAACGAATAAAAGTCGTGGCGCCCGACGAGACCAAAGATATAAATGAGATCGTTATAGAACCGGTTAGTAAAACACCCACAGGAGTCGGTCACACCAGGACAGCCTTCAACCTCTTAACATTATATTTCTATAAAGTTAATTTAATACTTACCTCACGCCTTCCCGTAAGGGTCCCCGAAGGGGTAGGCAGAGGTGTGTAGGTAATTCCCACACACCCACTTTCCGCCAGAGGTATATCAGGTGCCAACGTGACAGATGGCGAGTCCATCGCCGTTACTCAAGCACGACTATACATACGCCTTTGAATTTCTTCTCAGACGTATGCAGGTTTCCTCTCGATGTTTTCCTTCACCGTTCAGCTCGTGGTGTGACTAATCACTGTACTTAAGTTCAGAAAAACTCATTGGTACAGTGGGGATTCGAACTTGCGATCTTTGTGTCGCAGGCAACTGCTCGAAACACTCGGCCACCACGGTTCTTACTTACATTTACATATATACGTTTTTTGATCACGTTTTTCTGAACGGCCTTCGAAGAGCAACGACCACTTCATTTCGCGGGAGAAATATTTAGGTTTACAAAACATGTGAGTTCATTGGCCTAATGAATTCGTGTAAAAATTGCCATTTTAATTATTATACCCAGCCTGCTTGAACGCGTAATTCAAGTCTTTCCAACCCACCCTTCGGAGATATACGAGTATAGGATAGCAGAAATATTTAACAGCTCACACAGTATATTATATATATGTGTATAATAATATATATTCATATGCCGTCGATCGCACCAATTAGTTTTTCTGTCCTGTAGATCAGTAGTTTATAGCACCATAGTTTATAGCAGCCGGGCATACGTTCCAGAAGAAATCCCAAGACGCGCTTGAGAAATAATGACTGACTCGCCATCTGTTGGCGTACTATCGTACTAATATTATGACTGTGAAAGTTTGCAATACAGTATCGAATTATTTAAACGATAGCCATGTATGGCAATGAATTGCTCTTCTTGCAGAAAATGTATACGTAAATATAAGCTTTACAAATCTAGCAACTCATTTGTCGGTATACGCTTTTTTAATAAGCAATCTCAGAAAATAATAAAATTACCTTTTGTAGAATTTAAAGCTGTCGGTAAAAGTAAATTAATTCAAAAAGCTTATGATACAATATCAGATTATTTGAATGATGGCCATGCATGGCAATGAATTGCTCCTCTTGTACACAGTATGTATATATGTAATGTTTTCTACCGCTACGTAAAAGGGAACCAATGTTAAAAAAGGAAATAGGGGAATTGGTTTTGCCGTTTCTTCTCCAGCAGGTTTTTCTTAGAAACGGTGATAACTGAGGTTTTATATTAAGTACCTTACGATAAATGTTCCCTGTGTCTCTTAAGTAGAATAAAATATTTCTGATTTGATTTGATTTATTTGTATGAATAAAATTCTGCAGTGATACATTTATTAGCTAACCATTCTTAAAGTAATTAAAATAACTAATCTTATGCAGGTGTAGACGCCGGGCAAAGATAGCTCCTTATATGCTTATTAATATTACACTGTAAATAAATGTTATATTTACAGACATTGGGGCTGACACTAGAGGCAACACTATCCGTTCAGTTGAATATAGTGTTAGGAAATGTTAAGTACAACTCGCAGACGAGGGCCTTCACTGACATCGTCATTCCCCTGTCTTATGTTAAAGCTGTGAGTACCTACTTTATTTAATCCTTAAACTTTTGAGTGCCATCGACGCGTTGATGCCCTGTCGGCGTAAACAATTCGCATTGCTTCTACTCGTAGTGTGGCGTTTTGAGAGGCCCGACAGATATCATACATGTGAAACTATTTGTTTCTCTCTCGAAAAAAATACTGAACGGAGTTGGATACTATAATTTGGCATGGATGTAGACTATTAGCCGGATTACACAGGATATTAAGCCGTGGTGGCCGAGTGGTTCGAGCAGTTGCCTGCGACACAAAGATCGCAAGTTCGAATGCCGACTGTACCAATGAGTTTTTCTGAACTTAAGTACAGTGATTAGTCACACCACGAGATTTACGGTGAAGGAAAACATCGAGAGGAAACCTGCATACGTCTGAGAAGAAATTCAAAGGCGTATGTATAGTCGTGCTTGAGTAACGGCGATGGACTCGCCATCTGTCACGTTGGCACCTGAAATACCTCTGGCGGAAAGTGGGTGTGTGGGTATTACCTATATATATCTCTGCCTACCCTTTTGGGGACCCTTGTGGGAAGGCGTGAGGATATATTATATTATTACACAGGATATTTTTTACAAATAAAAGCTTTTTTCGTAATTACCCGCGACAGTAAACAAGTCATATTATGATTATAATTTGTATTCCTATAATTAAGCGCTGCTCTTCAAAGCCAGTGGTGACAGTTCATATTTAAACTAGCGGCACGGCTTCGCACGGGTGTACATTTACTTTTTAAACATTTTGTAATTTTTTTTTTATTTTCGCAATTAACAAAATAATCTATATTATATATATATATATATATATATATGTTCTGTAGATATATAGTGCAAAATTGTTCGACATGATGCCCACTTCCACCTTCTACCACCGCACCTCTCGCCCACGACGGGGAATTCATCCCCATACCTTGGAACAACAAAGGTCTCGCACTGCGCGGTTCCAAAGGGGTTTCCTTCCGCGAACGCTCAGGCTGTGGAATGAGTTCCCCGTCGAGGTTTTCCCTGGAGAGTACAGCATGGAGTTCTTCAAGAAGGGTGTGAAAAGATTCCTGCAGGGTCGGCAGTGCGCGAGTGATACCCCTGGTGTTACAAGCGTCCATAGGCGGCGGTAACCGCTTACCATCAGGCGGACCGCATGCTTGTTTGTCACCCATGTGGTATAAAAAAAATATATATATTAATCAGTGATAATGTAGCATTCAAACGGTGAAAGAATTCTTAAAATCGGTCCAGTACTTTTTGAGACAATTCCCTACAAACATACTTACATACAAATCTTTCCTCTTTTTATATTAGTATAGATTAGTTTCGTTTTCACCTCCTCTGATACATACATATCATCTCACCAATTCCCCCACGCGGTAGGCAGAGAAATTAGAGCGTCAGATCTGTGATGGTATATGCTGGCTTTTAAACTATCTTTTCTCCATTCCAGAAACACCCAGAACTTCCACCGGCCACAAAGCGGTCCCTCTACTGGATGTACGTGCTCGGTCCAAAACTTTTGTTGGCTTCTGAGGTTCTTCTCTTCCTCGCCTCCTTCTGCCTACTCTCCTACTCTCTCAAGCTGATGTATCACAGCTGGAGATCACACAACAATACTATTGTATACACTCCGCCTTCAGAACAAGCAATGTTTAAGGGCTAATAACTAGTTTTAAGTTCTAATGTAAATATGTAATAAGTTTATTTATTTGGTTATTAAATGTTTCAGCTATTTCTTTATTAAATTATTTTTTGTATTATAACGCTGAGATCGTCACGGTGTTAGCAGGGAAGGTAAAACTTGAGTTCTGACTTCCTTCATCCACATTCATTAGTCTCCTCATACATGCTCGCCGATTTCCAGCACTCTCGACGTTAAATTCCTAGAGGAATGGAACAAGTCTTATTAGTATTTTTATCCTCATTGTCGGCACGTGGCTATTGAAGTTTACAGATACACGATCCGACTCATAGCAGACCTCAGTAGTACTAGCTCGCTTTACGTATATACATACATATCATTACGCCGAGTCCCTAACGGGGTAGGCAGAGAGAGTAAGAGCTTTACATACATATATTTGTAATTACAATATAACATAATTTTAACTTATGTACATACATACATATCATCACGCCAAGTCCCTAGCGGGGTAGGCAGAGAGTATAGAGCGCCAGTTCTCTCTAGACTTATATACTTCTTTCGCTTCGTCCACATTCATCAGTCTCTTCATACACGCTCTTCGGTTTCGAGTTGAGCGTCTGATCGATCTGATCAGGTAATTGGAACGTGGCCTCCCTCTGCCTCTTCTTGCACACACTTTTGCTTTGTATATCTGTTTCGTTAATCTATCTTCACTCATCCTTTCTATATGTCCAAACCAACGTAACATGCCTCTCTTCATCTTTACAATCAAGCCCTCATTCACGCCAGTTGATTTGCGAATCTCTTCATTGCGGATTCGATCTAAGATCGTTACTCCGCACATTTTCGATGAGATCTCAAGTACATTTAAGTTATTTCCATACTTCCTCTGACGTACCCAGGATTCGCTGCCGTTGTGCACAATTATATACAACGAATGTTACTTAATAAAAATAGAGTGGTAATCAGTGCCTAACTTGTTTTTAGCCTAATTTTTTTCCTTATTTTATTATATATTTTATATATTAATAACGTAGCATTTAGAGCAGTCTCTAGTCAGCTTAAAGTTCATTTTCCATCGTACAATGGCTCGGTCGTGCTCTCACAATACCAAATCTAAGCGTTTGTCCAGTGAGCGGCAAAAAATATATGCCTTTATAAGTTAAACGTCATCGTAACCATACAGACAATAAATGCAATTAATATCCTTTAAGTATATGATCTACAAGACATAGATACCTTTTTACTAAAATTAATAACGTTTGCAACTAGATATAGACAGTTTCTATTTTAGTTCAATTCTATTTTATTATTGGAAGGGGTGTTATATTGACCACAATGTAGTCATGATAACAGATAGGATATCTTCACAAAATTTCTAGAATTTTCATTTCCCTCTTTAGATTTGACTTCTTAACGCAAAATCTGTTACAATAATGTATTATAAATTTAAGAGTACTCGAAACCGACGAGCATGTATGAAGAGACTGATGAATATGGACGAAGCGAAAGAGGTATGTAAGTCTAGAGAGAACTGGCGCTCTATACTCTCTGCCTACCCCGTTAGGGACTTGGCGTGATGATATGTATGTATGTATAATGTATTATATCCTATTAAGTATATATATATCTTCACGCCGTCCCCGTATGCAGGCTTCCTCTCGATGTTTTCCTTCAACGAAGCCCGTGGTGGGACTAATTACTGTAAGTTCGGAAAAGCTCTTTGGCGCGGTCGGGATTCCAACTTGCAATTTTTGTGTTGCAACTACTTGAGATACTCTTACTTATATACTTGGGCTACCACGGCTCTAATAAAAATAAGGTTAGTAAGGTAAGTAGGGTATAATTAAAAGATACCTCAATTGTTTGGTATTACCTTAAAGAGGTATATACGGCTGGCTAGAGAGATCTGACGGTCTATTCTCTCTGCCTACCCTGTTAGGGACTCGGCGTACGTCCGGAGTTCGAATCTACCTTTGCTGGGTACATATGCATTAGTTCTAGTACGTATGTGTGTAACAAGATTCCATCATAGTTTTTATATTGCAATTAAAAATAATAATAATAAAAACCTTAGGACAATTCCACACCAATTGACCTAGTCCCAAATTAAGCAAAGCTTGTGTTATGGTGACTAGACAACGATATATTTACTTATATAGATAGATATATACATAAATACATAGGACATCCAAGACTAAGGTACAAATACTCGTGTTCTTCATACAAATATCTGCGACCTCAAGTTTCGCAGTCTGGAGCTCTAACCACTAGATCAGACGGCCGTCGAACTATTTATAACGCAATTAATTTTAATCAAGTGCTTATACATACATATATACAGTTAATTTGCCAAACAAAAGTTTATAAATAAACGTCTGAATATTTTAATTATTTTATTTATATATGCTTTATTCAAACATTATATTTTAAAGTACAATTGGCGGTGTTATCGCACTCGGCGATCTCTTACAAACAACCTTGGATTAAATACATTTATATTTAGATAATTGATTTGGTAGTTGGAGATGTACGGCATCTTATTAAGAGAAATTAAATACATACAATTTATACATATAGTCAGGTAGTAATACATATAGTAGTACATACATATACAGTACATATAGTACATATACATACATACATACATATAATCACGCCTCTTTCCCGTAGGGGTAGGCAGAGACCACTTCTTTCCACTTGCTACGATCCTTACATACTTCTTTCGCTTCGTCCACTTTCATTATTCTCTTCATACATGCTCTTCGGTTTAGGGTACTCTTGACCTGACCTTTTTTCAAGACGTCCCTAATTTGGTCTAGAAACGTCCGCCTAGGTCTACCCCTTCCAACACTTTCATTCACACTCGCCTTATACACTTTTTTCGTCAATCGTTATAGTACATATAGTTTATACATATAGTAGTGTAGTAACATTTTGCTGGGTCAGCTAGGACCCAGCAAAATGTTTTGCCATATAAATAATTTCTAGGGAATTTCTAGTGTAGATAATAAGTAACTAACTTATTATAAGTGTGTAAGGATATATATATCCTCACGCCTTCCCACAAGGGTCCCCGAAGGGGTAGGCAGAGGTGTATAGGTAATACCCACACACCCACTTTCCGCCAGAGGTATATTAGGTGGTGAACGAAGAGGGAAAATAAAAACAACAAAACTCCAAAAATTACACTCCTTGCCGTTTACTGGGAAGTGAGTGGGAGTGAGATATAAAAAAAAACCTGGCACTGACACTAAGTATGGCAGGAATAAACTGTCTTGACTTTTTTAGTTTTATTATTATTATTTATAGCCAATTGTGTCCCACTGCTGGGCAAACGCCTCCCTCCTGCCCTTCCACCCTTCACGATCGAGCGCTACCTCCGACCAATTGCTCAGATGCATGAATAGTTCATCCTGCCATCTTCTTCTTGGCCTTCCACGTCTGCGCGTCACATTCTGTAGGGTCCATTGTGTCGTTCGTTTGGCACACAACTCGTCTGACATGCGACAGACGTGTCCAGCCCAATCCCATTTGAGTCGGGCAGCTTGGCAACCCGCATCGGCTATCAATGTTTTCGAGCGTATGATGTTGTTACGGATGCGATCCATTAATCTAACTCCCAGTAGACTTCGCTCCATAGTCCGCTGGCAGACCCCGAGTCTGGATTTCTGATGCTCTGTCAAAGACCAAGTTTATGAACCGTAGGTGAGGATGGGAAGAATCACGTATCCATCAGCTTCTTTTTAGCGTCAAAAGAAGTTTTCCTTCCATATGCTCTTTCATTGCCCAAAAGCTTTTCCATGCGTTTTCGGTTCTTGTTGCAATTTCCCTGTCTTGTCTCGCCTGGAAAGAGACTAATTGGCCAAGATAGATGTAGTCCTGGACGTATGCAATGACTCTGCCCTCTACTTAATTTTTATCCTTATATCTCATAACCTTGGTCTTCGACATATTCACTTCCAGTCCAACTTTGAGGCTTGCCTTGTTTAGGTCTTGGATCATCAAACCTAGCTCCGCGGCTCCGCTCTTGTTCAGAAGAGAATAGAACAATATCGTCGGCAAACCGGAGATTTGTGGGTCTACTCCTTCCGACGACTATTCATATTTATTTATAATTATTGCAGAGAATTTAGGTAATGTTCCTTCACAAGTAGTTTAAAGGAATGAGATGTCTTTGCTTGCCTTATGGTCAATGGCAGCGCGTTCCACAGGACCGAAGGATTGGTCCATATAGCGTGTCGTGTGGATCGGTGTCCTCAGTTTTAAGTTTTCCGATGATCTCAACAGTCGGGAATGAGACTCATAAAGGAACCCGAAATGATCTTTAAGATAAGAATATTCCCATTTGTTTCTTTCTCTGCTCGTAGTTTATAAACTCGTATTTCTTACGATATTATCATCCGATTTATGAGGCCAATACAATTATGACTTGCTCATATTTGGACGATATCTCACAACTTTTTAAATGTAACTGGACTTAAGCCACACTGGACAATGCATTTTATATTTATGTGATATCTCAAGTTCACGATTGGTTTGTGATAAAAGAGATAGCTGTCGGCACCCGTAGTCAGTGGCGGTTCTTGCACGATAAGAGACATCTGTAAAATGTTGTTTTATTTTAATAGTAAACTAAACATAAATATAATTTGAAAGTGTAGAAAGTCGAGGTACGTACGAGTTATAATATAAATAATAATAATATAATAATGCCTACCCCTTCAGGGCGGAGTAAAATTTATATCCGATATTCAAGTATGAGTACAAGAGTACTCGAAACCGACGAGCATGTATGAAGAGACTGATGAATGTGGACGAAGCGAAAGAAGTATGTAAGTATATAGAGAACTGGCGCTCTATACCCAATCTCTGCCTACCCTGTTAGGGACTCGACATGATGATGTATATTCAAGTATGTAATTTACAGCCCCATTAATTTGACCGGACTCGTGACATCCTGTATAATCGTTTTTTCATTCATTTGTCAGCTCAAGTTCACGATGGGTTCCAACGAGATAACTGTCGGCGCTCGTAGTCAGTGGCGTGTCTTGCGTGAAAAGCGAAGCGGCATCTGCAAAATGCTGTGATTTACTAAACAAGTTAATAAATACATTTATAAATATATAAACGTGTAGAAACTTATTGAGGTAAGTACATTCTGTATATATATTTCTTTATTACATTTGCTTAAATAACCATCCATATAAAGTTTTCAAATAATAATAATAAATAAATAAATAAATATGTATAAATATAATAAATAAATCAACGTTAACACAATCTTATTACCGATAGGTATTCATATTTCTACGAATAATCTTTTTTAATCCTACCCCTTCGGGGACCCTTGTGGGAAGGCGTGAGGATATTTATTTATTTATTTTATTTATCTTTTTTAATAATAAGATCTTCTAATAAACAAGATTTGTGTAGAATTCACGCTTGTGTTGAATGGACAAATAAAAAAAAATTGTTCCATGTATTTCGGGTATGTATTTCGGTTTGTCTGTTTGTATAAGTATCGTTACAAATGAGTGGATTTTTATCACAATACCTATAGCTTAGCTTAGCTCCCTACATTGTAATCTTTGCTCCCTACTATTTGTTTCATACGAGTACCTCATCCTCACGCCTTCCCACAAGGGTCCCCGAAGGGGTAGGCAGAGGTGTATAGGTAATACCCACACACCCACTTTCCGCCAGAGGTATATTAGGTGCCAACGTGATAGATGGCGAGTCCATCGCCGTTACTCAAGCACGACTATACATGCGCCTTTGAATTTCTTCTCAGACGTATGGAGGTTTCCTCTCGATGTTTTCCTTCACCGTAAAGCTCGTGGTGTGACTAATCACTGTACTTAAGTTTAGAAAAACTCATTGGTATGACTTCTTGGTAAAGAACATTGCTGCGACACAATACCTACCTATAAATGTGCGTGAGAATTGTCAGTTTATAAACACATAAACCCCACTACTATTAAAATTTCGAATGTTCGTGAATATTAAACACGTTTATATACACTGAAGAAATTACATTTATATATTTAAGTGTGAAAATACTGTAAATAATAATAATAATAATAATATATCCTCACGCCTTCCCACAAGGGTCCCCGAAGGAGTAGGCAGAGGTGTATAGGTAATACGCACACACCTACTTTCCGCCAGAGGTATATTAGGTGCCAACGTGACAGTTGGCGAGTCCATCGCCGTTACTCAAGCACGACTGTACATACGCCTTTGAATTTCTTCTCAGACGTATGCAGGTTTCTTCTCGATGTTTTCCTTCACCGTAAAGCTCGTGATGTGACTAATCACTGTACTTGAGTTCAGAAAAACTCATTGGTACAGTTGGGATTCGAACTTGCGACCTTTGCGTCGCAGGCAACTGCTCGAACCACTCGGCCACCACGGCATAGTGTAAATAAGTTACACAATTGTACGAAATCGTCGATAAGTCACACCACGATCTCTTTACGGTGAAGGTACCCCGTGCGCATAAAAGCTTACTTACGCGTACGACTTGCTGTTCCACTCATATGGTGACCTAAAATAATACACGTTACATCAGTAATTGGCGCATTACCCATCCAAGTCACTACTACAGTATAACTCTCCGAACACAGAGTGGCAACGCGTAAGTGATGCTTCGGTATTGCAAGCGTAAATAGGCTGCGGTAACCGATTTCCATCAGGTGGGCCCGTATGCTTGTTTGCCACTCAAGTTGTATAAAAAAAAAAAAAAAAAAACTTGGATGGGTAATGCGCCAATTACCCATGTAATGTAATTTTTATTAATATTGGCAATATTAATAAAAACCGGATTAACCGCCATTGTCGAATGTGCGCCGTTCTAGAATGTTATTTTCTAATTAAATAACAATAATTCGTTGTTATCGGCGTCCTCTCCATTCAATAAATCAATGTTTATCTCTCGTCCAGTCAAGGTTCGCCAACTAAGATTCAAATACAATCTGTACTTTGTTGCTTCACAAGACATTACGTCAACCGTTTTAGGGATTGTAACTGCACGATAAACATTCATACTCCCGGATGGGAAAAAACGGCCAAAAGACGTGAAAAATCTTTTGTAAAAAATAAAACACGCCTTTTTACAGTATGATGTTTAGTAACAGTATGGTGGCAAACAAGCACGCAGTCTGCCTGATGGACTCTGACAACACCAGAGGGTTCGCTCGGACGTTAGACCCTATCCGGTGAGGGACTCACTCACTCACTCGTGGGGAATTGACATACTCGTAAATCTGGTGTTCACGAGGAATACCCGTCCGTCACATTTTCCTTCTGGTACCACTAACCTCTCAATATAGGGCAATGCGCGGAGGTAGAGCCAATGCATATAGGCGACTAACCGCTTATCGTCAAGGCTTCCGTTTATCTTGTAGGTACCATAACCCATCTGCCAGACCGTCTTATGACAGTAACTGCACATATGACAGAATAAACATAGCCCTTTATTATAAGCATATTATTTTTATTGTAGCGCCCTATCAGACCTTCTTGATTTTTTTATAATTCATTTAACATTGCTTCCAGAATTGTTACGACTTGCTCTCTATCACAATGGTGCTGACAACACGAGAAGAACACACTAAGGCGCCAGCTATAAGTAAAAGTAAGTTGTATGCTTGGTCGAGGTCATAAAAAGCTACATAAGTTTCGGGAACTGTATATAGTGTGAACTGTGGATATTGAGGATTAATGTATGTTTGTAGTCATGGGCTTGATTTGACACGAGCCACACTACTTTGGGCAAACACTATAAAATATATTTTACCTAGCTTAGGGTATGTTGCCGTTGTGTGTAAGGCATGTTACGTTGGTTTGGGCATATAGTAAGGGTAATTAAAGAAATATTAAAAATATCTCGAAGAAGAGACAGATGAATATCCAGTTCCAAGATCTAAATCATATCAAGGATCAAATCGGGAATAAAAAAAGTTAAGTTGGCGAATACGTTCCTACACTATGAAGAGACTGAAGGACGCGGATGAAGCGAACGAGGTCTCTCAGTCTGGAGAGAACTGGCGCGAGGGTGATGACATGGTGCGTGATGTGCACACAAGTATAGTAGTCTACTGGAAATACCAAACTATTAATTGCTGTAGTGGTTGAAATTAATTGTGTCATTGTAATGTTCCAGAGAAACAATTGACGACCACCACCCTCGGCCTCCTATTCCTCACCCTGTCCATCTTGTCTATGGTCACTGACCCTGTTCTGATGATCGTTAAGTACGTGAGTGTCCTCTACTATATTTTTTATTCTACTTTCTTTCCTACATAATAAATATCAACTGTATCTTATCTCTCTTCGTCTTATCTTCACAATATGTTTTCCTTTACCATACGGCTCGTAGTGTATTTAATCACTGTGCTTGAGAAAAACTTATTGATACAGACGGGACTTGCTATCCTTGCTTTACTGGCGACTACTCTAACCGCTTGGCCACAACGGCTATATATATATATATCTATGGCTAAACTTGGATTACCTGGATCAAATCGATCGGACGCTCATGGACGGGAACGTCAAGAGTACTCGAAACCGACGAGCATGTATGAAGAGACTGATGAATGTGGACGAAGCGAAAGAGGTATGTAAGTCTAGAGAGAACTGGCGCTCCATACTCTCAGCCTACCCCGTTAGGGACTGCATGTATGTAAGTATGTATGTATGGCTAAACTTGTTTTTATTAATATTCATTGAGTACCAAACATTTCCAAATGGACCCCGGCCTCGCCTCGGGCTCTATCGAACTTATCATGTCACCTAACTATCTCAGAAACTAAGCAAGTTATCGACCTTGCACTGATTTAGTCTCAACATTATGTAATTGGCAAATTGGCTAGTGTCAATCAACACATCTTATCTGTTATTATATTATACTAGCTGACCCGGCAGACTTCGTACTGCATCAATCGATAAATAAAAGACCTAAACTTTAGTATTTTAATGAAGCATGAAGTTTTATTATTATTTTCGACACATTATGCATTTATTTTTTTGCCACAAATCTCCGTGTTCTGAAGTGCGACAGAATGATTGACATAATAGTTGGTTGTCAAATCTAATGTCAAATATTATGGTGTGTTCAGAAACTTAATTTGTGACAAAACTTAAGATTTATCAAACTTTTTCGAAATTATTCGATTTTTTCTCGCCTTTTAAACCTTCCCTAGACCTCCGCGAACATATCAAGACTAAGATAAGATAAATCCGTTCAGCCGTTCTCGAGTTTTAGTGAGACTAACGAACAGCAATTCATTTTTATATATATTGATGTTATATGTCATAGGTTATTCGTCGGGCTGTCGATCATTCATACGGTGCTTTATTACATACATACACATACATATCATCCCGCCAAGTCCCTAACGGCTTTGCTTGATTTGGGTTTGGGACTAGGTCAATTTGTGTGGCACTTCCACACAAATTGACCTAGTCCCAAATCCTGTAATATATAATAAATATCTTGAATGGCAACACTGGGAGCGAGAGCGGGAAATATAACTGTCAGCTACCGCAGCTAGCCAGCGTGTTAACAGATATTCTTGTATTATTAATTTCCTAATACACCAGTGACCTGTACATGTCCCAAGGTATTTATTATTACTATTACCCGCTACTACCGCGAAAAAAAACTCACCGGTTTAGTTTTTTAACATTGGTTCCAGATATTTTTGGACTATTTGTGGACTCCTGTCAGTTATCGGCACCGTTTTCGTTTTGTCTGCCACATGATGTCATCGCGTCAAGAGGATTCTCTGACCAAAATCTTAAACGATGGAAAGATCTAAATCGATTCATTACTTTGACATGTTGACACAATGTAACATTCACCTTGCGCGTGATTTATATGTGAAAGCAGCGCCATCTCTTGGAACGCAAGCGAATCAAAAATCTACAATAATATAAAAATGAGGATTTTTATTTATAGCATACGTTCCGCCTGAAGATAAGCGGTTACCGTAACCTATGAGTGTTAGATACATGTAATATCACCCTTACTTTACCTCCCTATCATGGTCTAAACTATCTCATATGTTAGAACGACCACTGTTTGCGGAATTCCCGTAACCTTACTATGCAGAAGAATTCCTAACTACTGTAAGGTACTGCTCCAGTTGAGCAACTCTGATTCAGAATGAAAGGTGTCTGTAGCCTTTATCTCTTGAGCTGGTCGGTTAGCACCACACGGGGACGGAGCAATAATAATATTAATGTTGCATTTGACAGACTATAGAAACGAATTCGAGGATTCTGCGATATAATAACTATATGTTAACGAATGACAAATTTATTCCACCGATTCTTAAGTTAAACCCATAATGAGTTCATCTTTTATCTGCTAGTGGAGTTATCTGAAGCGAGGCTAAATGTCATATACCCGACTATTAATATATATGAATACTTGGCCGATTGGGGTTATAATGTTGTCTTCCGGATTACTAGTTATATTTTTAATGTATGTCAAACAATCGATAACATACATAAACTAGTCTAGCTGTCTGTGTTTCCTAAACCGGCAATTTTTCATAAGTAAATTATTTGCAACTAGCTTATACTCTTTAATTTAACTAATAAGTTATTTCAATTAAGTTCAATTACTTGCAATGAAAGTACTTGTCTAAGTTACTCCTTATTACATAAGCTATCTGCCAGTGAAAGTCTCGTCAAAATCTATCCAGCTGTTTCAGAGATTAGTCGGAACAAAGAGACAGACGGACAGACTGACTACAGATTTTGCTATATGTACCGTGTATACATCCATATGCATTTAGTAAAAAGCGGTTATATTAATATTACAAACAGACACTTAAATTTCTTCAAAAAACTTCAAAATCTTTATTTGTTTAGGAGTAAAAATTACAAATGCCTTGTGCACCTAACTCATAACTTTATGGCGATCGTTCGCTATCTGTCAAGTTGGCCCCTAGACTAGATATATATCACCGATGAAAAGAAGGAATTTATTACATTACCTACCCCTTCGGAGACCCTTGTGGAGCGTGAAGGTGCTTCCTACTATGTAAAAGTATAAATGCGAACATTTGTAAGATGTTTGTTACTCAATCAAGCACGAATGGCTGAACGGAGTAAGGCATATTATAATAATAAATGTATTATATTGAAAAAGTAAATTGACGTGGGTCAAACCACGATGCAGAGCTTTATATGTACAGTTGTGTATAAAATTCATATATACATATGATCGTGCCGAGTCCCTCGCGGGGTTAGCAGAGGATATATGGTCAGCTCTCTCCAGACATGTCCCATATTTACGAGTGTATAACGTTACATTTTCTTTTCCACGCAGTGTTTTCGGGTGGCCCCGGGCTCGTATGTACTGGGCATCATGGAAAGCGAGGTGGAAGGAACCAGGCTGTCTATCACCATATTTAATATCACTAATGCCGATCGCTTCATGAGTGGAGAGGATTACAAACTGAAGCTGAACGAAGTAGGACCTTTTACATACGTGTAAGTATGGTGGTGTCTTGGTAGTCACACGTTCGCCCCGGCCATTGGCAGATGAGATCTTCTGAACTTGGGCACAGTGATATACACCTCGGGCTTATGAGTGAAAGCAATATACCTACTACCTTAGAGTGACATATAGTGAAGCGACAGTGTTATTTTCACACGATTGTTAATATCTCAAATTGAATTTCCACGTATCATTGTCGTGCTATCGTCAAGAGTACTTAAAACAGGCGAGTGTTCATGAAAAGGCTGAATTAAAGTAGATGTAGCGCAAAGGGTGTTTTAAATAGAACTCGTCTCTGATGATGATGATGGTTAATAACGTAACATTAAAATGAGCATACTTTCTTGGAAAAGAAAATTGCACCAGATTTGTTTTTAAACAATTATTGTACATGCAAAGGCAACTAAGGTCGACCTCTCGTTTCCTGTATTGGTTACATCGAACAATGGCGGTAACTTATTTTGAGGCATTATTAATCATCGTGATTTGCTATTTAATTGATTGTAAATTAAAGGTAATAATTAACTAAAGTTGAGTTACATTTCTTTACTTTGTCTCAGTTGCGTGCTTGAAATGTTTCTTTTTTAATTTTCTGTATGAATAAAATTATACTAATTGAATTGCAATATTTGCAATGTTATCGGCGTCCATGAATCCCTGCATAAAGTGAGTTTTCTTTTTTGACGTAATTACGTCATCATGGTGCCTAATAAGTAAGGGATGTAATAGCAAGCACTTTTATATCCTCACGCCTAGGCCTAGCCTCCCACAAGGGTCCCCGAAGGGGTAGGCAGAGGTGTATAGGTAATACCCATACACCCACTTTCTACCAGAGATATATTTTACGTGACAACGTGATAGATGGCGAGTCAATCGCCGTTACTCAAGCACAACTATATATACGCCTTTGAATTGCTCCTCAAACGCATGCAGGTTTCCTCTCGATGATTTACTTCACCGTGAAGCTTGTGGTGTCACAGTCGTGTGCAGTCGGGATTCGAACTTTTAACGTTTTAGATTTGATAGATTGAAGATATCTGTTATTAGTACCCACATATCCCTTAATGCCGTTCATGTACAACCGATTGATAAATAAATACCATAAGTCCACACAAATTGACATAGTCTTAAATTAAGCAGATGAAGATAGATGTATACATAAATATAGAGGACATCCAAGACGAGTTTACAAATACTAGGATGTAAACTAAATAAAAATCTGCCCTCAATAAAATATGAATCGAACCCGCGACCTCAATCTTCGCAGCCAGGAGCTGTGACCTCAAGAACAGATGGTCGGCAAATGCTTAATATGCAACTGTGCAGAAGTAAGTCGTGCAATATAGGAATCCGATTTGGGTAGTTACTTCTACTTTGAAGAAAATAAGAGTATCACTTAGGTATATTATTCAACTTACAGGGAAAAAAGGAAGAATATAGACGTGGTACTGAACATGGATGGCGGCCGGATGCACGTCACTCCTTCGATTAAGCTCGTGTTTCTGCCAGAGGAGTCCATAGCACACCCCGAGGATGTCAACGTGACCGTTGCCAACACGGTACTGCTAGTAAGTGACAGAAGTGGTTCAGTTTTCACAAGCCTTTGTTGTTTATTCAACCACCCTTCGCCATTTTTGTCATACTACGAATGTGGCAACATAGCATTTGGTCCGCCGTATGGTAAGCGGTTACCGCGGCTTGACGCCTGAACGCTTGAAACACCAGGTGTATTGCTTGAGTTTTGCCGGCTTAGGTCTGTTGGATTAAGGGGCTCCGATGTCTTACAGACCTCCAGAGGGATCGATGTCTTACAGACCTCCAGAGGGATCGATGTCTTACAGACCTCCAGAGGGATCGATGTCTTACAGACCTCCAGAGGGATCAATGTCTTGTACTACATATATCCTCAATAACATACCCCGTTATGGACTCGGCGTGATGATATGATGATGATGATATATTTTTAGCTAAGCTAGTATTTAATTAAAGATTTTTCTTTGGCAGAGCGCTACCTCCCTTCTCCGACCGTACCCGTTCCTGGTGCAGCAAGCCTTCAACATCCTCGCCAACCAGTATAGGTCCAAGTCGATCGTCACTGTCAGTGCTCAAACCTACCTCTGGGGCCTAGAAGACCCCATCATCAAACTCGCTAGCAGGGTTGCACCAGGGCTGATCTTCTTTGATAAGTTGGGGATTATGGATCGGGTGAGTGAACACTGTTGATACTAGTAATAACTATTAGTAGTACCTAGTAGTTTGACCTATATTTAGTTAGATATCTGGATGTGGTCCAGGGCTCCAATACATATGTAGATGCTACCAGTGTTGCCCAACCTTTCATAGGCTAACTATTTTAGGCCATGCAATGTTGTTAATGCATATTTCTAAAATGTTGTTACCTCATACATATATTTTTTTAAATGACCCAAAGCGAAAGGATTAATATGGTGTCGAGTCCATTTTTAAATTGCCCCCTTGACTATCAAATTGCCCCTCTGTGGGGCGTGGGCCCCACGTTGGGAAACACTGCTACCCCATAGGGGCCCAAGGGCAAGGGTAATACCCTGTTTTTGTCAGAGAATTTCAAAAGTGGGTACTATACACCTCTTACTATCTTTCGGGTGCCCCTTCGGGTGAGCATGAAGGTAAATATAAAAAAATCGAATTTAAAGATTAGGCATTTCATTTGGCACCTAATTTTTATTTACATTATCAAAACATATTTTGATGAAACCTAAATGAAGGTTATTTTTGTATTAATATAATTTTTTCTCCTCAGCTGTACGACGACAAGTCATATTTCCGTTTGGAAGCCGGAATCACGAATGAAGACAAGTTCAGCATCAAGTCCCTGGAAAGGCGTTTAAAAAATACATCCACGGAATATCCTCCTATTGAAAGGTAATTAATATGACACACTCTCTCATACTAATCCCAATTATATTTTGAGTTTAGCTAGCTTCCTTCACAGCCATGCCCCATTATTAGGCGATATTACTCTCGCCTGGACGAGACTGCGCCAGAGGGCTAAAGCCTCGTCCAGACAGTCCAGCTCCTGTCACTGCCCGCAAGTGGCACTACTACTTAAGCATAATAGTTTTGAAATATAAATAGATAATAAAAACTTTGGAACATCAAAAACATTTGGGTCTCAAAATTACCTAAACTTGTATTATGGGACCTATGTAGTTATATATACATACATACATACATATCATCACGCCAAGTCCCTAATGAGGTAGGCAGAGAGTATAGAGCGCCAGTTCTCTCTAGACTTACATACCTCTTTCGCTTCGTCCACATTCATCAGTCTCTTCATACATGCTCGTCGGTTTCGAGTACTCTTAACGTTCCCGTCCTTGAGAGTCCGACCTATTTGATCCAGGTAGTTGGAACGTGGCCTTCCTCTGCCTCTTCTTACACACACTTTTGCTTTATAATAATAACAATGTTTATTTCCTAAAAAAGATTAACTTTTAACAAATGTGGTTTTGGCACCCTTTTAGGTATCAACAGACACCTGTGACAGACATATATATATATACATAGGACCTCCAAGTCTAGGATATATCTTATATTCGTGTTCATCATACAAATATCTACCCTCAGGAATCGAGCCCACAGTCAGGAGCTGACCACCTGACCTGGCCGTAGTTAGCATACTAGGTCAATTCGCTTTCTCCCGGATAAGCCATGAGAATCAAACTTTGCACCTTTCCACTTTTATTTACATCTATTAGATCTGGTTTCTCGTTCCTTGGACGTTTAGGAAAATGAGGAATTATTCTTATTATGATATTTACCTCAGGTATACATTTAACGACACGTATGAAGGGATAGGCTACAGGACGGATATTAAACGGAGCACCCCTATACACATCTACCGCCTTGGCGTCTGTAAAACCTTCGAGTTGGGCTTCGAACGCAAAGTCACCATGGACTACGGCCCAGAAGCTTGGATATATAGGATTACAAACGACACCTTCAACAGAGATTGCATCGGGAAAGACAATTGTGGACTGATTGACTTAGCGCCATGTTTGTATGGTAACTATACTTACTCACTTCTAGAACATATTCTATGTGTCTAAGTAACAAAAATCCCCACAAACTATCACTTAGATAATAATAGTAGTATATAGACCTAAACTCTCAAACATCTGTCTATACGTAATATGAAATGAAGCCCTTTATTCGCCAGAATACGATTGGTAGCATTGTTCAACGTGATGTTGCGATATTTAGTGTGACCTCGCGGCCACATAATATTGGCGAGTGAATGTTTCCCTGGTACGTGTTTATATAGGTACTATGGATACCTCATAACTAATTACCAGTACAATGTTTATTAAACATAAAAAAAACAAAATCTAAATATTTTATTTCACATAGGCCTAGGTGGGTTAAATAACGTCGAAAAAAGTGCACGGTTCGTGTTGGTCGTTTCCATGGAGTAGAACCGGCAAGAAACTCCATGGTTACGCTATTCAAATCATTTGGCATACAATTTTTTTTTATACAACAAGAGTGGCAAACAAGCATACGGCCCACCTGATGGGAAACGGTTACCGTAGCCTATTTACGCTCACGATACCGAAGTATCACTTGCGCGTTGCCACTCCGTGTTCGGAGAGTTAGTGTGTTGGCGGCATAATGGGTTTAATCCCTCTGCTTCCAACACAATGTAACAATCCTCCCCACTCCCCAAGGAGCTCATTTCTGGAAACCTTATTCACCGCGTAGGAACACAACACAAAAAATTGTGTTATTTGGCTACGGACTTCTATAAGGTGGAGGTCCTGCCCCAGTCGGGCAGCTCCGAATTCGCCTACCTCTCTTAAATTCAATAAGGATACAAAACAAAAAAGTCAATGTCTGCCCTCAGATTTTTATATGTATATAACAATCCAACCTGTACTCTAAATGAACGCAGGTCTTTTGTACGACTACAATGACTATAATCTCTTTTACAGGCATTCCGCTGGCACTATCCAGGACTCACTTCCTCTACTCAGACCTGAAGCTGTATGAACGGATTGAGGGCCTCAAACCAGATAAGAAGATCCACGACAGTATGTTCGTCATAGACCCTGTGAGTTAACGATTACTGCAAGTGCTAAATCCCTT
This sequence comes from Drepana arcuata, assembly GCA_016069955.1. Classification (NCBI taxonomy): domain Eukaryota; kingdom Metazoa; phylum Arthropoda; class Insecta; order Lepidoptera; family Drepanidae; genus Drepana; species Drepana arcuata. Next base: position 102,177 of record JACCPG010000102.1, read on the forward strand.
ATTCTTTATTGACGCTTACAGGAAAAATATCCTTATTTACAGGTCCTATTTATATTTCTTTGGTGTAAATTCCATGGCTATATAAATTTAGTTTTTTTAATAAACTTATTGGAATAGAAATAAATTACGTTACCAAATTGAACTAAACTAAATAAAACACCTGTCCCAACTAAGTTTCCACGGAAGGGTCCTAAGAAAGCTGGCAGTACTACACGATGTATGGCAATTGTGATTAATGGCGCTCCCTTCTTGTCATCAGGCTATACGCAATATCACATTACGCTACGATCAATAAAAAAAGAGGTCTAGGTCCTTTTAATTTTTTTTAATGTTACATGGGTAAACCACAGGGCATAGCTGGTAATATAGATATATTATTAATTTCAGAAAGTAGGCTTCGAGCTAGATACGTCGCTGTCCATTCAAATCAACCTAATGCTGGAAGACGTCCGGTTCAACAGGGAAGCGAGGCCTTTCTCCAACCTCGTAGTACCCATGGCTCACCTGAAAGTTGTAAGTATCTCCTATTCTGTCCCAAACACTTGGTTGGTCACGTTTTTAACTGACTTACAGAAAAAGAGGATCTCGATACGACAGTTTTTTTATAACTAATTATGTATATCTTCACGCATTCTCACAAGAGTTCCCGAAGTAGTAGGCAGAGGTGCATTCCACCGTGGATATAGTTTAGGTACCAACGTGATAGATGGCGAGTCAATTGCCGTTACTGAAGTACGACTATACATATTGTGTCTTTGAATTTCTTCAACGTATGCAGGTTTCCTCTAGATGTTATATTTCACGGTAAATCTCGTGGTTTGCCTAATGATGGTACTTAAATTAAGATCATTAACAAGTTGCGTTAATTTTATTTCGCAACCTTTTAAAATTCAAAATACGAGATCACATCATCACTAATATCTTTTAAGCACTACGTACTGACGGTTCTACATAATAAATTTCTTAATTTAAATGTATTCCTCATTATTATTAATTGGCACCTAATATACCTCTGGCGGAAAGTGGGTGTGTGGGTATTACCTATACACCTCTGCCTACCCCTTCGAGGACCCTTGTGGGAAGGCGTGAGGATATATTATATTATTATTATTATTAATTTAATTAATTAATTATGAAGTTGAATTGATGAAAATACGTTTGATTATTTTTTTATTTATTTTCCAGACCCAACCCGAGCTCTTTGAAGAGATCAAGCAGGGCCTGAAGTTCCTGCACGTGATAGCCCCAGTATTAATGATATGTCTGCAGGTAATTATTACGACAGTGGCAATCATTTTACTGGTATACTCGATAAGACACATTCAGTGGATTCGGCCGCCAGCGACCAAGGATGCGCTGACGGTGATAGGTGAAAAGCAAATGTTACCACTTGTTACTTGTAATAACCAGTAACGCAGGTAAATAGAATCTCTTAGAATATATTACAGTCGGCGTCTATAAGTCGTCTACGCCGTCGTCGTCGCAAGTGGTCGTCTCTCTCATGAAGAATCAATAAAAGAAATAGCTCCAAAGATAATATAATTTCAACATTACTAAAGGGAAGTAATACTCACTTCAAAACATTGTCTTCTGTTTTTTTAGAAACTATTCATTAAGGTTAATAAAATAAAAACGTAGTTCGATTGCATAGCTCTTTAGATTTGTAAGTTTTAAATTTGTCATCATGTAAAGCATTTTTTTTTTAATTTTATTTTATTTTGTGTTTAATTATTGTGCCCTATCACACATTCCGAGCACCTGTTCCATTTTGTAAGGCAACTGTATATATCGTTAAGCAATATGTAGTAAAAAACCTAATAAATTGTTAGGTTATATTTTTTATGTTCCCCAAAATGGAATATGCGTGTGATCTGTTAGCGAGTACCTGGTTATATATATATACCGCATACTAGGTGTCTTTAGTGATATTATTTTTGAAAAATACATATAGAATTGAGTTTGTAATATCAAGTGTTTAGACGGTTTCGTTTCATAAAAAGAGTAAAGATCTAGCAAAATATCAAAATAAAAATTTTGAAGTGAGTGATGAAGAACTGAATGATTTTAATAAGCTGTCATGCATTTCTTAAGTTCTAATAATAATGTACATTTTAAGTTATTGGAATATGTTTAAGTTTAAGTGTAAGTCTACTTAACATTTATGGACAATTATCTACGTATATTTAAGTAGGGAGGACGATGACGACGACGATTTAATAATAAATATTAATACAAGCACACACTCCGCCAGATAGTAGGTGGTTAAGCGAAAATTCTTGGTCAATTCTGCGTTACCTACATTCGTTTTTTAATAATATCATTAATCCATCTCGTTGGCTCACCGGCTTATACAGATTAATATAATGACGATAGCGTATTATCTCATTCATCATCATTAATTAATTAAATAGCGTAATAGTAAAGATATTATAAGCGATTTGTTTTCAAACTTGACGTTATACACATTTCAAATTTACGATATGATTGTATTTCTTTAAGAATTAAAGAAAAATGCTTTCTTCCCGCACTTATATAATAAGTTAAGCAACTCATTGTTAATTCACATCGAAAGTATTAAATTAATGTTAGATGAGCCAAAAACTCGTTTTATTTCTAATGGAAAAACAACTTTATAAAAAAAAATCGATACAAAGCTATGACAAAAATTATGGTAAAGATTATATGATTAAGAACAATAAAAAATGTATCTCACGTGTACACGTGTCACGTCGCAGAGAGGTCAAAGGTATTGCGCTGGACGGAATCAAGGAATTGCATCGGACACGCTGACAAGAGCTCGTTCTTAATAATGATGATCCGCCATATTTTAAGTGTCTAATAACCTGGTGCTCTGACATTAATGAAATCATCATAATATTCCTGAGATACGCTCACACTGTACTCTTCTGAGCTGTATCTTCTCTTATTATGACGTCTCTTGTCGTTCTTTATTATTCTCCTAATCTTGTCTAGAGGAGGATGGTCGTGTATCACAGGCTCGTAGAATGTTCTGGCTGGCACTACCATAGGATTCGGAACTGGTATTGCCGAATAGGGAAACATATTAAATGGACAAGGGTTGTAACATTGCATAGAGTAACAGCACAAGCTACCTTCTGCCTTTGGTGTGTTCATTGCAGTCTCAAGCCGTGCTCCTTGTCTTCGAAAGTCTCCAGGAATAGAAGACATCGCTTGTGTTATACTCGCGGGTAGTATTGGTGGTGTCCAAGCATCTTTCTGGATTGTTGGTTTTACCCCAAAAATGATCCCATTCGAGTTGGTCAACTTCTGTTCTTTTGGTTCTAACTTATTTCTAAGCGCAGGTTTTACTTTGTTTTTCTTCAGCTGATCTTCTTTTATTTTTGATCCTAGGCGATTATTCTTGGGTTGCATACTAAACGCATTATTTGTTTCAGCTGGGTTATGTTTCAGATCGGATATATCTTCAGTTAGTTTGAATAACTTATCTATTTCATCTTCCTTCAGTTTTAAATCTGTTACATCTCCCTTGGTAATAACATTATCAATTTCTCTCTTCGGATATTCTTGGAATAACTTCGCCATTGATTTTTCCAAATCCGTATCTAGAGGAGATATCATATCTAGGTCGGCATCAAAATCAAAGGCAAATGTAATTGATATTGAAATGAATAATTGGGTGCACGTGTGTAAACGACCCATGTTTAAAGACTATGGAAGTAGTATATTGTGCCTAGACTTAATTGAAGTCGGTTATGTAAATCATTATTGTGCACATTTGTTTCTCGTGAATGGGGTTATTGTTTCGATATAACTACTACTTACTACAGCAATGATATAACACGAAAGAACTAAATTGTACGTTTACAATTTACAAGGAGGGGTTTTCCATTTGATTTTCTATATTATCGCTTTCAAACAGGGGTCTTCGAAGGGTGGGCGAAGGTAGAATAGCGCTCTATTATCGTCGAAGGTGTAGGTGCCAACGTGCTAGCTGGCAAGTTCGTCGCCGTTTCTAAAGCTAAGCTATTTACACTATACACACGTCTTTTAATTTCTAATGCGCAGTCCGTTAAGATTCGACCATGGCATCTTTTATTATTTCTAATGATCAATCCATTTTACTACACATATAATGTACAAAGTGTAGGTAAATTCTTTTTCGAAAATATTTGGCACTCTGCTCCTTAGAATGAGTAACAAAGAAAAACCTCGTGGTAATTGTATTTGTAATTCTTTTGATTGAGAGTCTGATAAAATTCTATGCGTCTAAATCAAGTATAAGATATTTTAATATTCTTATCAATTAGTAAATAAGGATTGTAAGCCTTTAAAATAAAAGCTCCGGCGTTTGATTGTAAAATTTATTTCATGGGTATATATTTTCCAGAATAAAACAAATCTTCTTAACCAAAAGGATCCAGCTAATAATCTCTGTGACATATTTCAACCAATACTGAAAAGTTATTCTGGCAAAGTGGGAAAGCGTGAGGATATTATTATTATTATTTTTCTGGCATGATTGTTAAGAAACATCTTCCAAACTTTCACATTAGTAGTTTGAAACATGTGAATAGAGGAAACCGGTGTCTATGAAGACGGAAGCTTTATTTTCTAAATATACGACGACTGGTATAAGGTACCAAAGGTATCAAAAGTAGGTAACGTTTAACGTTAACGTAGGTATGTTTCCTCTGTTTCGTTTCAGCTTCCTCTCCATTGTAGTACTTAAGTAAAAAAAACTACAGTAGCTATCATTTGATTTATTGCAATTTTTTTTATTAGGATATAAAAGGATATAACATTTATTCATAATTCTCTAACATTAAGTTCATACAAAAATACCATATAAATATATGTACAGCAACGTAGAATATATGATGAGGTCTGACTAAACTATCTGAAAGGAGACAGTCAAATTACTAATTTGCTTCTCTTTCGGGGGCCTGAAAATCAATTCCTTCTTGCCCTGCCCTAGCACGTGGTCGGATGCACCATCATCCATCTTCACCTGCCGGTTTCTCCTACTACGCATTGGTACCTCCTTGTTCTGTGAACTAACTAACAACCTCGGTCTATTATCCGCATCCTCACCGGCGTTGATCCTAACAGTTTGTACAGACTTATCACCCAACAGTTGGGCAGCTTCATGGTTACTAATCTGTTTCTGAATATGCACATTGCCGTCTTTCGAGATGTAACTCAAAATCGGCTTCACCATTTGATTATCACCAGTGTCACTATCGCTTTCATCAAATTCCGTTCTTAAACTGCGCCGCCATTTTTTTTTGTTGTACGTATACTTTTTCCTTTTACTCCTTCTGTCGTACTCTAAAGAACTGGAGCTGTAACTACTGCTGTCATCGCTAGAGGATTCATCGGTTGATCGGGCCCGATTGCAGCCTTTGTGCTTTGGCCGACGAGGACGGCGAGTACGAGGAGGGGGTGATGGATAGGGAACCATAACCATTGCGGGCGGGGGGGGCGGGTAGACCATTGGTAAAGCAAAAGCTGGTCCAAATACAGGTCGCGGACGCTGTTTGGCATAGCTTCGATCTGGTATAGGAGTGTCCTCCTTGCTACGACAACGACACTTCTTATGACATGGAGAACAAAATGAAAAGAATGCTGGTGTACATGAAGGTTTGCACTGACACGGGGGACAGGGCGGGCAGCGTTCCGGCCTCTTCGAGCCTCTACTTTCTCTATCTCTCTCTCGGCAAAAGGCTGGGGGCGGTAGCGCTGGAATGGCAATCTGAATAGGCATTGGCATTGGAAATGGCAATCCTATTGCTATACTTCTATCCGTTGAGGTCGTTTTAGCGGTAGTTGTTGATGTTGATTTTGATGCGTCTATAAGCGTGAACGGTATTGCCACAGCTGCTGGCACAGGCACCGGGTAGGCCATGGGTGGCGGAGCAGGCATTGCGAATATCGGAGGCGGCGGTGGCATCATCGGCACCGGATACGCCGCGAATTGCATCTCCACTCCTTCCAATGCCATTATCAAATAAACTAGTTGACTCCATCTTCGATCCTAGAATACCGAAGTAATACAATTAAGAGATTTATTATCATACATAATTTATTCTATTTATAGATAGCTTATATTTATTATTGCTTAGTGTATATAATATAGAAATGGAGAGTCTATCACCGTATTTCGAGCTTACGAAATATTATAATCTCTCTTCATTTATTTTCAAAACACTTAATGTTGCCCTCAAAGTTGTCATAAAGATTATGTTGCTTATTTTCATGTATATATGTAGAAGTACTCACAGAAACCATAGTGCACTGTGTTACGTGTGTTCGTATCGCTCCATGGTCATGATTGAAATACACTTTTATGCGTGTTGGTGTTATGTTACATAACGCGACGCATTGTTGATGCAGAAATAATATCACAAAAATGCATACTTTCGTAACGCGAGGTGAGTTTGTGATTGCGACTCCATATTGGGTGGTATAAATGAGAATTATTATTACATGTAACATTCTTGCATCGTTGTTATTACGTGACCTTCACGAATGAACAGCATCTAAATATCAACACGCCTTCGCATGAAGCACGCCTGGGTGTGTAGGTTGGACCCACACACCTACTTTTCCGCGACAGATATATTTAAGGTGCCAATGTGACAGATGTGTGTCCATCGCCGTTACTCATGTACGACTAATACATAAGTATTGAATTTAGAATTTCTTCTCAAACGTATGCAGGTTTTCCTTTCAATATTTTCCTTAGAGCTCATCGTGTGACTTATCCCTGTACTTATTACAATACTTAATTAAATTTAAAGTACACATTTGAGATAACAAAATGAGCCTTAATGTACCTACTGTACTTGATCCAGTCGGGATTCGAACTTGCAAACTTTGTGTTGCAGGCTACTACTCGAACACCTTGTCCACCAGGGCTCTATAATATGGTTCAATGTACAAGGTATTTACGTTTATGATCTTTGGCTTAAAGAAAATACCACTCTGCTGGCAGAGTTATTAGTAGTAGATTACGCAGTGTGTGTATAAGATCACGATCGCAGGTTCAAACCCTTAACAGTGCTAAATACAGTATGTCATATACATATACCTACCTACGATTAGGCCGAGTCTCTAAAGGCAGAGTACATCATAGTGTAGACGAAAATCGAAAATGATACCAAGTTAAATAATCCCACTATTGTTTTCACTCTTCCAACAATGGTCATCGTCGATAGCTAAAGTTTTTATAAACGCCCATTTCTCAGGCACGATATATATATTAGTGTGAGAGAGAGAGAGAGAGAACTGCTTCCTCACGATATCTATCTCAAACTTACCATCATACTACATGTAGTGAAAAGCTGTAGTATCTACCTATTTATGTATAGAAAAACTAATTGGTCCAACCCGCCAGGGTTTGAACTGGCAATCTTGATTAATGATCAAGATTGACCTAATATCAAGCTATGTTGTTAAACCATTATTTGAACAGGGTTTTCGTCCGTCAGATAGCAGAAAATTTGAGTATTCATCAGCGAAAGGGAATGCTGGAACTCTCTAGACTTACACTTTCTTCTACTTTATTCACATTGTTATAGTTCAGCTCCTCATGTAGCAACCCCGACTCCTCAAGAAACGCATCTCAGAGTAGGATTTTATGCGAATTTAGCGATAAGGTTTTATTGTGTCCAGCAAGTTGGTGACATCTAAAATTATCTACGATCAGTAAGTTATGAAAGACTTAAGATTTTTTTACGAAGCGCTTACTTAGCGCATTTTGGAATGTACTAGTACAAAAACAACATTGTCTATTCCTTAAAATCTTTAATACCACATACAAAACATACAAAAATAAATACATAAATCTATTGCATTCTTGGGGCACCCAATTCTTTCGGAATTTTGGGGGGCTTTTTGTGACTTTTCGGCTTGCTGTGAGGTTTGACTAGAGGCTTTCTTGTGATCGTTTGTAAAATCTCCTGTCTGTTTTCAGTCCTGTGCACGATTTCCTCGTCCCTCTCATCAAGGAGACTGCCGTTAAATGCTTCTTCAGGTATGCTATTATCAAAATTTTTAGTCTCTTTATTTTCTTCTCCCTTCTTAGTGGACAACCAATCTTTTGCCTCATCCTTAGATATAGCCTTCTCATATATAACATATCCTTCCTTTGTAACATATTGTAAAATAGGTGTGAGCGTCTCCTTCTTGTCAGCTTTAACTTTATGCTTATGCTTCCTACTCGCTCTCCTCCCACTTCGTCTATATCCTCTTTTGCTACCTTTCCAGAATCCTCTTTCAGAAGATTTTCCTCTACTTGACATACCCGATTCATCGGAAGACGTGTCTGTGTCACTATCAGATTCTGAATGGATAGATGGCCGCTTGTATATATCGTACTTATGCCTAGGCCTCGGCCTAAACTTAGGTCGGGGTCTTGGTCCAGGCATTTGGGGCCTTTGTGGTTTTCTAAAATTGGGGTCTGGGGAATAAAATGGCATAACAATAACTGGGAGCTTCTGAGAGGGGTTTGAGGCCAACGGCATAGGCATTGGCATGGGCATCATTGGCATGTTATGAGGCCCAGGTAACATAGGCATGCCCCCTGGGACAGCAGGAGGGACGGGCACGGGTATGGGGGGATCTATTTCTGTGGGGGGACTCTGATAGAATGGTGGCATGGTCGGAAATTGTGCAGGGTCTGGTAACCTAGGAAAGTTTGAATTGGACGGTAAGCGACAATGCATTGGTAGGTTTTGAGGGAAATATTGCAGTATGTTGGTCGGACATAGCGGCAGCTCTGGCTCTTTGGCAAGTGCTGATGTGAAGAGTACAATGAAGTAGTAATACTGCTTTCTATGCATCTTCGCCTGAAAATAAATAATAGGTCTTTATTTTCGTACTAGTAACACAATTAATACACAATTTATGCACAAAGCAACTCATACGGGAAGCGTACTTCTTCTGTCAGCATAGTCTTTCCTCTTGGAATGCTGCAAGCTTTATTAATTGCAGGCACACTCCCAAGGGGCAGTATGCTATTTGGTTACAACTTCATGTAATACCTTACAGGACGAAGAGCTACTCCCTCAGTAGGGCAACTCCCTTGTTAAGGTTTTTGTAGAGTGATCTTTATTGAGTTCTATAAGAATGATACTTTTATTTTTATATTTATTTATTAATCATAATTGGAGCGTCAAGATGCCTCTAGCACTAACTACATATAATGATATGAATACATTTTATAGAATAGACAACGTGCGACTTATAAACTTTGGATGTTGTATTGCGATGCGACCCCAAACTTGATAACGCCTGCATGTTTTTTGGAGCAATCAACATCGTAGCTTTTGCGATAAGAATAACTTTCGCAGGCTTCGCAGGTAAGGAGAAGAGAATCAAACGAATGGAAATACTTACGAAAATAGCCGTCAGTCCTTAAGCTGCAGCAATCTCTTGGAAGCTAATGACGATTAAGCACAGTTTCCATCCTTTTTGTGAACTTGAGCAAATTGTAAAAGAGCAACAAGTCCGTCACAATGCGTCCTTTATGTAATGGCTGGTTACAATGGCTTTTATTGTCTGTGGACATGTGTTTGGTTACGTGGCCGCTAGAGCAGGCTAAAGCCTAAATGCGTTTATATAATAGTACCTAGATAAGGAACTATATTGTCTCTGTGAAAGATCTTCCTATTCCAAGATCATTGTTGAGTTTGCTACGAGATATTAATAAAATGATTGTGAATCATGTGATTCTTGCCATTACCATGACGAATTGGTAATTATGTGCAAAATCCTGCATGGGGATATTGTTGCTTCCGATCTACACAGTGAACTAACGTTATTTTGTGCCCAAGAATGATTACTGAATCAGGAAGCATAAACTACAACATTCAATTCAATTTATAGGGCCCCATTCCAATATACACACCAAATTTCATCCAAACCGGTCCAGAGGCTTAGGAGAAGTACGGACAAAATAAGATATAATAATAGACACGTATAGAAAAATAAGTTACGTATGTATAGTATAAAGATATGGAATGAAAATTATGGGCTGAAAATAAATGATGTTTAGCTGTTTTTAAATAATCTGAAATCCTTGAAGTGATAATAATTCGCCATCCGTCACGTTAGCACCTCAAATATATCTCTGCCTACCCCTTCGGGGACACTTGTAGGCTATAATTATGATTGCTTTTGTAACCCACATACAATTAGGTAATTGTGACTCAATACCTATTGTGTTCATAAGCAAAGCATATAAAAGGAGTTCAACCATTAAACTCACAACACTCAAATCTACAACGCAGGACGTGACTTAGAAACAATGATTTTCTAATAGTAACTAAAGAGAATTATCAATATGAAGGTAACATTATCCAATAACTAACTGAGCCCCGCGGTTTTCCCCGCGTCGAGTTCAATTTCATGGGTAGATTTTTTCTGGAATAAAACAAGTTCTGTCTTAGTCCGGTAATAATTTATCTCTGTGCCAAATTAGATTCAATTCTGTTCAACTTTTCTGACGTGACTGAGTAACAAACGTTCACAATAATACCGTTATTACTGATTAATTAACTTTTTAGGTGAGTCTCACGTGTATGGTCCACGTGACAGTCCTGTTGGATCAATTATCACGCGCGCAATTCATGCCGCAGGTTCCATACCACTTTCCTCAGGGGATGGCAGAGCAGCCACATCAGATGCTAGAGGGCCCGCCACCTCAAATGCCCGGTATGTCTCAGATGCCCGGTATGTCTCAAATCCCCGGTATGCCTCAAATCCCCGGTATGCCTCCAATGCCTATGCCCATGCATTTCCCCATGCCCCAGCCTCGTCTACCAGTAGTCGTAATGCCCTACTATTCCAAAAAATCCAACAAACCAACGCCTCCGTTTAGAGCGAAGCGAAACAGGCGTCCTAAGAAAAAATACCTATATCAAGAGTCAGAGTCTAGCGACGAATCAAACACTTCTTCAAGGGAACACAATTACAGGAAAATGGCTAGGAATGGGAAGGTGATTAGACGTCGCCAAGTTTTGACTCCGGTCGTGTCATATGTCACACAAGATGGTTATGTTGTATATCAGAAGAAGATAAAAAAAGACAGGGCTAAGGATTGGCTGGCGATTGGAGAGAGGAAGGGAGCAATGAACGTACCAGACGCGGAACACGACAGGGAGGAGAGTGGGGAGCGGCTAGAAGATGTCAAACGGAGGGTAAGACATGCTAGGAAACGGAACCACGGCTGATAGATACACTAGCATTATACAGTTTAATGAGTTTTGTATGACATTGTAATAAAACATATAAATTGAAACGGGCTTTGTTCAATATTTATTTAAAACCACTATTGTGGCACCCTAAAAGTTGCTGTTACTGCGCGCTTTTAATAGCAAGGGTATCTCGCCTCACCGACTTTGTTCAAACCCTTCATGAAGAATTCCTTGTTAGAAATCTGTGTAGGTCAAATCTCAACAAAGAGCCTCTTAAGAAGCTTTTTAAGAGAGGTAGGGCATAACGGGTTTCCCGTTGGAATTCGGAGCTGCCCGACTGGGGCAGAATCTCCGCCTTGTAGAAGTCCGTAGCCAAATAACACAATTTATTGAGTTGTGTTCCTACGTGGTGAATAAGGTTACCAGTAATGAGCTCCTTGGGGCTCCTAAGGTTACCAGTAATGTAAAAAAATGACTCGATTGATATCATACTTATCTAAATCGTAAAACTGCTTGAAATACCGTACTTCAAGAAGTACAAAATCTTATATATATAAATAATAATAATATATCCTCACGCCTTCCCACAAGGGTCCCCGAAGGGGTAGGCAGAGGTGTATAGGTAATACCCACACACCCACTTTCCGCCAGAGGTATATTAGGTGCCAACGTGACAGATGGCGAGTCCATCGCCGTTACTCAAGCACGACTATACATACGCCTTTGAATTTCTTCTCAGACGTATGCAGGTTTCCTCTCGATGTTTTCCTTCACCGTAAAGCTCGTGGTGTGACTAATCACTGTACTTAAGTTTAGAAAAACCCATTGGTACAGTCGGGATTCGAACTTGCGACCTTTGCGTCGCAGGCAACTGCTCGAACCACTCGGCCACCACGGCTTATATATATATATATATATATATACACTTATATATATATATATATATATACACTATATATATATTATATATATATATTACTTATATATATATATATATACTTGCTTAGATTTACAATACAAAGGACATCCAAGAATAAAGTATAAATACTCGTGTTCATCACACACATATCTGCCCTCGGCGGGAATTAACCCCGTGACCTTAAACTTCACACTGTATAAAAGCCGTGGTGGCCGAGTGGTTCGAGTAGTTGCCTGCGACACAAAGATCGCAAGTTCGAATCTCGAGTGTACCCAAGTTTTTTGAACTTAAGTACAGCGATAAGCCACACCACGAGCTTTAAGGTCAAGGACGACGAGGACTACGAGGAAACCTGCATACGTCTTAGAAGTAATTCAATGGCGTATGTATAGTCGTGCATGAATAACGGCGATGGTCATCTGTCACGTTGGCACCTAAAATATATCTCTGGCGGAAAGTGTGTGTGTGTACTATCTATACACCTCTGCCTACCCCTTCAGGGACCCTTGTGGGAAAGCGTGAGGTTATAAGAGCTTCATAAAAAAATAAATATACAACACCCCGATGGATAACATCGGGGTGTATATAGTGGTAAACAAGAACACTTCTGTATATAAAGCCCGATTTCTATGGTTACATTCAATGTTGCCTTGATATCGCAGCTGAAAGGATCGGTCTCCTATAATTTGCTCAGATAAGCTAGCCGTAAGTTTCTAATTGATTTTGACATATTTGGTAGGTAGGTATTATTGTTCAAGTCTGTTTTACCTACCACAAGCAAAGCGATACTAATAGAAATCTATCTTCATAATTTTATCTCCTCATATTTATTTTAACCTTGGGACAGTTACTCACAAATTGACCTTAACCGCTGTCCACACTTTCAAGCTCAGCTTGTACTTTGGGGAATAAACAATTAGACAGGATACAACATCACATAAATAGGCGCTTTCAGCCGGAATAGATCCCGCGGCCTTGCGCTCCACAAGTTAAATAATATCTGCAATTGTAATTGTATTTTTTCTAGATGCCGCAAAAATGGGCACCAATAATTTGGCTGATGTTAATTGGGATTGCAACCGGTCTTCGCGTCTATAGAAATTGTAAAGATTGCAATATACCTCAAGAGACAATGGCAACCCAGCCGAAGCACTACTGGCCGTGGGCGCCAGGCTACAAATACTATAGCAACCCTAGATCCGCGTGGCCCTTATATTTTAGTGGTTAGATTACGAAGCTGCTTTGTTATTTACGAATGAATTGATAGAAGATACTTATGGTAACCTATTTATTTGTTATGATATGACACGTCATTTTATAATTTTGTAATGGCAAATTGTATATAGGTACATTAAAGCAATACGAAAATTGCTTTATGTTTGTCTAAAGTACCTACCTAACTTTAACCTTGTGGCGTTGCCTGCGACGCAAAGGTCGCAAGTTCGAATCCCGACTGTACCAATGAGTTTTTCTGAACTTAAGTACAGTGATTAGTCACATCACGAGCTTTACGGTGAAGGAAAACATTGAGAGGAAACCTGCATACGTCTGAGAAGACATTCAAAGGCGTGCTTGAGTAACGGCGATGGACTCGCCATCTGTCACGTTGGGACCAAATATACCTCTGGCGGAAAGTGGGTGTGTGGGTATTACCTATACACCTCTGCCTACCCCTTCGGGGACCCTTGTGGGAAGGCGTGAGGATATATTATTTATTATTATTATTATGATAAAAGTACTTTGCTATCAAGAGATCTAGTGAAATGTGTAGATATATGTAGTCAGATAGAAAAAAGCGCAAAGAACTATAACCGACGTAAAAGGAAAGAAGGAAAGATACAGTCCAAAATCAACATTTTATTGAGTCAAATCAATAATTCGGCCCAATTCAATACACTTTTTCTGAGAGACGCCGACAAGAGCCTAGTTCCTAAGCCTAAGATGATGTCATTTTTAACATTGCTTGCTCATAATTCCCCATATCCCAGGACTTAGTTAACAATATATATTCGATTATACCTTATCCAGTTCGTAATAAAAATGAAGACATTCATTAAAATAAAAATAAAACTGTTGTCCGCCCTAAAGTTGTCACTGACTGTCATTCAGTCAGTTGTCACTTGTCACTTGTCAGCGCTCAGCGTAACGGTATTTTGACAGTGTTTGTCTACACACACCTAACATATTAATATAATGTTATCTTATCACGGACGAACTTGTCGTTTGCACGGTCGAATTTAATGTTACGGCGATCCAAATGTAGGCGATTATTCTAGATTGCCGGCATTATTCTATTCGAGATAGGTATAGTGCAATGGAAATGGCACTAAAGCTGTTTCCAAGACAATGTTGTGCTAATTCTGTGGGTGATTAACCTTAGTTCTTGTGTGTGTGACTGGTTATCATCATGTTCTCGTGACGCGGGAACTGCGTAATGCACACTAGCAAATTTTGTGACTTCACGATGGAATCAGGTCTTGATAGTGAGTGGAAGAAGAATGTGGGTTTTCCCATTAATTACAACTCTCAGAGTTCGGATGATGATTTGTAAGTATTAACTTAAATACAAGTCACTAAGGAGTGGTATAAAATGCCTATGTTTTCCGGCTTATCATATGTTCGTACATATTTTGGTATGTTTTTTTAGTAAATAGAGTAGGAGTGTATGTAGCAACATGAGAAGAACTCTCATATCTCGTAAAGAGTATAGAGCGCCAATTCTCTCTATACTTACATACCTCTTTCGATTTGTCTACATTCATGTGGTGCTTAATTCCATATACCTATTAAATTAATAAGATCCTTGAATGGGATTATGAACTTCATACACCTTGTGTAAAATTATAGAAAGAAATGAAGACAAAGTCAATGCGGTTATCATGAGAGAAACTGGCCAAATAAAATTAATGTCTTATAAATTCTCATCCTCATATATATGCTAGTAGTTCTTTCAAGTTTAAGAGTTAATCTACTTTACATAAATATATAAATTCGTGAAATACTGATAATTAAAATGTCTGTCCTTGATTTGCATGTAGGCTCTAAATTCAATAATATTATGAATAATTTGAATGCATGATAACACTTCCTGTGTCAGTACTTATAATTACTATACATGTATAACTATAAAGAGTTCTGGTGGTTAGAGTAGTTGCCTGCAACACAAAGATTGCAAGTTCGAATCCATGAATTATTCACAACTTATGTACAGTGATTAGTCACACCACAAGCTTTACACTGAAGGAATATGCTGAGTGGAAACCTGCATATACTTGAGAAAAAAATCAAAGGCGTATGTATAGTTGTGCTAGAGTAACAGCAACGGACTCAGCGTCTGACACATAAGCACCTAAAATACATCTCTGGTGGTAAGTGGGTGTACCTATAAACCTTTGCCTACCCATTCGGGCATCCTTGTGGGAAGGCGTGAGGGTATACTTAAGTATATATGCTGTACTTAGTGTTACCAATAATTTGCATATCAATACAGCACTCAAATGCCTGAAGTGCAACTAATAGTGGATAAAATATCACAGATTATGTTATCACAGAGTGCCAATCACCATTATCATATAATAACATGTTTACTATAAACTGATAAATTACTAAAATGTGTTGTATGCATTAGTTTTGTCCAAATTTGGTTACGAAAAGCATTCTTATGTAGTAAAACTTACCTAACCTAACTTAGGCAAGGTTAAGTTTGGTATATGTCCAGTAGAGTATGAGGTAGGTTAGCTTTTGTTGGCAGCATAATGGGCCATCCCTCTGCTGCCAACGCAATATAACAAACCTCCCCTCCCCAAGGAGCTCATTATTGGAAACCTTATTCATTGTGTAGGAACACAACACGAAAAATTAGTTATTTGGCTATGGATGACTTCTATATGGTGGATTTCCTGCCCTGAGCCTCCAAATTTGAATAGGAAACTTGTTATGCCCTTCCTCTCTTCATGAGCAAGTTTCTACTTTTTGCATCATAATTCCTGTATAATGCTGGTTATATTGTTTAAATCCCACTTATGGCTATAATAGGTTTCAGATGTACCCAAGGATAGCATTATATAGCCAAGTAACTTTGTAATGTGTTATTGTGAGTGATAAGGATTCCAGGAGCCTCTTGAAAGAGTTCTGTGCTCACAGTAATCTATCTCAGTCAAGGTAACATGCCATGACACGATTGAGCTGGAAATGTGAGTATCTGTGGTGCTTATCATCAAGGTGTAAAATTTTGGTACTTAGTATAAAAGTATGGTAGGCATTTTAATATTTATATC
Source organism: Drepana arcuata (assembly GCA_016069955.1). NCBI lineage: Eukaryota > Metazoa > Arthropoda > Insecta > Lepidoptera > Drepanidae > Drepana > Drepana arcuata. The sequence goes on from JACCPG010000102.1 coordinate 118,553, forward strand.
CTCACGCCTTCCCACAAGGGTCCCCGAAGAGGAAGGCAGAGGTGTAAAGGTAGAACCCACACACCCACTATCCGCCAGAGATATATTTTAGGTGCCAACGTGATCTATAGTGACGTAGTCTATCGCCGTTACTCAAACACCACAATAAATATGTTTTTGAATCAGGTACTTCTCAGACGTATGCAGGTTTCCTCTCGATGTTTTCCTTCACCGTAAAGCTTGTGGAGTGACTGATCATTTTAGGTACTTAAGGTCAGAAAAACTCAAAGGTCGCAGGCAACTAGGCATATGCCGATGCCGAAAACTCGTATTTGTACCACTATGACTGTATCAATACATACATATTTATACTTATAATCCCATCTAATCACAGCTGAGTGTGTATCGATGAAACGTTATCCGTTGCTGAACATATACATCGCAGATAAGTGTATGTATACATACATATTATGTATATAATGGCGCGACCTCCAGATTGCGTTTAGATAACGGCCTTTCGGCGTTCTTATCTTTATCTTTTTGTACTTGCCTAATGTTAGTACATACATACAGTGTATGAAGGTATAACAATTAGCAACGAACAATTATGTATAAACGTTGTTGTGGTAATCTAAATACTTCATACATGTATCTTTAGGTGTTCCGTTTTCCGCCAGAGATGTATTTAGATGTCCATAGGACCGAGAATCTGTACTTTACACGTGTTCTCAAACCAATGTAGGATTCCTCTCGATGGTTTTTTTCACCGTGATTGCTCTTGGTGTGATTAATCACAAAGTAATCATAATATCAGAAAAAAAACAAATTCACACGGATGCAAACTTGCAGTCTTTGCGTTGTAGCCGTTGTAGGTGACTTGTCTCGCCGCTTTCGCTTCATCAATATCTAAATTGATGGCCTTCTGAAATCATGATATAGAACTTGCAAATTTTTCTTTCTAACTTGAGAACTGGCTTTTAGTAATCCTTCACAATGTAACTTTCAGTGACATCAAGGATGTGGTTATGCGCCATCCCCGCCACACGTCCAGGTTTCTCCTGGAGGACGTTGGAGACGGCGCAGAGGCAGACCTGCTGAGCACCACACCACCGCGCTCCAGGATTAGGAGTAAGGAGAAACGGAGGTAAGGGTATTCATCATTTTAGATAGAAAAAAAAATTATAAAGCAAATGTGTGTTGCCATCCATTTCTCTCTAGACTAACAGACCTCTTTCTTATCACCAAATCTTTTCATACATTTTATCTTAGAAAAAACATCGAGAAGAAACCTGCATACGTGTGAGAAAAAGAAGCGTATAATATAGTCGTGCTTGAGTAACGACGATGGACTCGCCATCTGTCACGTTACCACCTTCTTACTTTGCCGGCCTCGATGTTTTCTCTCGCCGTAAAGGTCGTGGTGTGACTAATTTGCATTGCAGCAGCTCACCGGAACCACTCAGCTACCACGAGTGGTACAAAATAGATGTATTAATTATTCGACTGGTATGTAAGAGTATCAATTGAAATTATACTGGCAACTGAGTCATTTCTGGGCCAGCCATGTTTGTGGAATGTGACAAATATGGAAGTAATCTTATCAGCAGGATTGAATGAAAGATAATAGATATAAGTATGTAGGTGCTGTAACATAATGATATGCAAGGACGTATGTCTCACAATTGACCACATTGGCTAATGCAATGGATATGTCCTATTAATTGTGGTATAATTTATCATTGATAACATTGATAGCAACAGCTTTCCAAAGTGTACGAGGCTCTTTCCATCGGAGAAAGTTTTTTTTTTATATTCTTAGATTCCAGAACATTTCAATGTTTTCTATACTAATATTATAATGAAGCTTAGTTGTGTGTTCAACTCAAGTCAGGAACTACTTTAGGGGCTTGAAAATATCTTTATGCGTTTGGTAACCTGTGGTGAGGCAGGAGGTCACCATGGGAGCCCGAGGATACCTAAGGGAGCGGTCATCATACATACATATCACGTCGAGGTCCCTAGATCCCTAGACCCTTAATCTGTATACTTGTTCGCCGGTAGCCAGTTCCCTGATGAATGTGTATGAACCGAATGAGATCTGTAAATTTTTTGAAAAGTGGCCGTCTTGCTACCGCCTCCATTTGTATGTATGAATGCAAGCATTGACTGATCCTTATCCATGCGAAGCCTGTGAAATAGGTGTGAACGGCCGGAGAACATGGGTTCTTGAGTAAATATTAGATACTCTGACATATAAAAAAAAACATTTTTTTTCACACGACTGTTCGCTGCGATCAGAGATCAGAGACCCGCGTCCTTTAGCAGAGAAGAGATATTGGATGGTGATGGTGATTGGTGGAGATGGTGATCAATGTAGATAGACTGCCATTGCAACTGCACTCCCTTTGTAAGAGCTAGGAGCAGTTTGTATGGCAATGTCAAGAGGACTGGAAACCGCGAGCATGCATGAAGAGATTGACTAATATTAATGCAGCGAAATATATCTGTACGTCTAGGGATAACTGGCGCTCTTCTTTCTCTGCCTACCATGTGATGATATTTCTATTTGTCTATGTACTAGTTAAAGTATGAATTTAATTCCAGAACTTACTTGGAGTTGAGCTCCCCGGGCTTCCAGCGGCCTGTGCGTGATAAGAGAGACACCTTGGAGTTGCCCTCGTCTGCCGACACAAGTAAGAATATTTTAGGCTTTAACAGTATTGCTTTACGGTAATACTCAAATAGCAGACGTATTCTACGCATTCTTGAATAATTTTGGTAAGAGTATGAAAGCCCATGCATTCGCTAATACGGGCAATCTTAATGACAGTACTTTAAACACCTCTTTTTCACACAAGAGGTCAATAATAAATAATGTTTATCTGTGGTTGATACTACGCATTTGCCTTCCCAAGACGTAACGATGATATAATATAGGTTCCTCTACCTACCTTTACTTTAATAATAAGCGTGGAATACAACTAATGAGTGACGTTATAAATAAGGCCAATAACTAAGATTTTTGCTTTCTGTACACTGCAATAACTTTTACATAGATTTTTCTTATTATAATAAAATCGGCAGTTTTATTATCTTGGGAAATTCTGCATTTGGGATTTAATCTATAAAGCTATAAAGTTGTATAAAGATTTTAATTCTTTTACACATACAATACGCAAAGGAATCCATCACTTCTTTATCAGCAAAGGATCATATCTTGCAATTCGCAAAGGACTCAAAAAGTGTACATGTATCTCAGCTACAGATCGGTTCAAGAAGCGCACGTCCCTGAAGCTGACCAGGTCCAAGGAGCGGGACTGGAAGCAAGACATGGGTGACCGGGAACCCAAAGCAGACTCGTTGCCATCTCCCAACGCGTCGGAAGCTGTTCCTACTCTGGTGAGATATAGTCCGTTATTTAATTACCACCTTTTATGGAAAAGCTTGTGGTGTTCCAATAGCCTACACAATTATTGCTAGTTTCTAATCCCGTCTATACAAAGAGTTTTTCAAATTGAGCACAGTGATTAGTCAAACCACATACTATTACGAACTTGCAAACAATCTTATTTACCATCTTAATAATCTTAGTGTACTGTATAAATGACCCGGGGCGATGCTGTCTATGTACGTATGTACTCGGATATATAAGTGGCAAACAAAACTGTAAATACGTTAGGACAGTATTATCTCGTCCAGCCGGTACTAGGAAGGCCGAATGTAACTCCCCTTCTATCAAAGTAACATTTCCATGTTGGTACGGTACTTGTCCTACTAATATTATACACGTGAAACATTGTAATGACGTTAGCACAACATTTGATGAAATTTATCACAGAGATAGATTACTACTAAACTACCATTTTCATGTTCATCCAGCTAGATGAACATGAAAATGGTAGTTTAGTAGTATGGTGGACTAGTAGTAGGAGCACAGGTAGCTTAGATGTAGTACGTGGGCGTGTGTGTGAATGGCCGGCCATTTTTGGCAGGTGGAGTCGTGCAGTCGCTTCATGTCGCTGTCGTCGCGGCCCAAGCGGCGCGCGGCCGACTCGCCGGGGCGGGAGGGGCGGGAGGGGCGGGAGGGGCGCGATGGGCGGGAGGCCGCCCGCCCTGCGCAGCTGCCGCCCAGCCGCGTCAGCTTCCACAACACCTTCAGCATGCTCATCAACATGGGCAACGTCGACAAGGGCTGCCGGAGAACTGTGAGTGTGTGTATCTCCGCTATTGCCTTACCTGTATTAGGATAGCGTTGGTCGGGAGGTGCCCTGATAAAGCTGATGTGCTTATAAATAACTTAATTAGAACTATATTTGAATGTCGTATATATTTTTGTAATCTCACCTGCTTTACTATAAAATATCATCCAAATATGTTTGTGTGATTTATGTATGGGAATGGCAATGAAAAGACTCGTAGCCATCGGCGCGATGACGCATATTAAATATAACATGCAGTTGTCATATGGACGTTATATGTTGCAATATGGGATCGTAAGATGGCGCTAGTTGGAGCAATGAGCAGTTCATTGTTAACCCTTCACATCCCGAATGTGTAGTCTGTGTGTAGGGTATTGAGTATAGTAGCACGTTTGCGATGGACAGATCAGCCGCGAGGAGCAAGTGTGGCAGAACGAGCTGAAGGACCTCATATGGCTGGAGCTGCAGGCCAAGATCGCGGGCCGCACGCTCACGCAGCAGGACGCCCACCTCTGCGCCCAGAGGAACATCGTGCCCACTTTGATCAAGAATATAGCCGAGTACAGGTCTGGCTCACTCTATTCCCTCTACTTACCCCCATGAGGTACTCGACATGGTTCGAGGAAAGATTAGATGGTTTATAGGCATAAGGCATAGGCCTTCCTATACCTAAGGGTCTCCGAAGGGGTAGGTAGCCGTGTAATAGGTTCCAACGTGACAGACTATAGGTACTAACTTTAGACTTTACTTTACTATTTTTTTTCTTCAATTATGTTGAAGAAAGTAGTAAAGAAGTAAGTACTGTACGTTCAGAAAACCTTTTTTAATTTTTTTTACAATTTTTGCGCTGAAGGCGACTACTCGGCAATGGCGGCTTATTAAGATAAGTAATTGTGGATATAATGTTTTACTTATACGCAATAGTCATTCCTTGCCACAGGTTCGTCAACCCAAGTCCGTGCAAGCGCCAAGAGCAGAGGCTGGACAAGCTCCGAGGGTCGTGCGAGGAGGTCTCGGAAGAAGCGCAGGACAAAGACTCCGGGCCCGAAGGAGATAGCGACTTTGGTAAGTCATTAAATAAAAAAAAAATATAAATATCCTCACGCCTTCCCACAAGGGTCCCCGAAGGGGTAGGCAGAGGTGTATGGGTAATACCCACACACCCACTTTCCGCCAGAGGTATATTAGGTGCCAACGTGACAGATGGCGAGTCCATCGCCGTTACTCAAGCACGACTATACGTACGCCTTTGAATTTCTTCTCAGACGTATGCAGGTTTCCTCTCGATGTTTTCCTTCACCGTAAAGCTCGTGGTGTGACTAATCACTGCACTTAAGTTCAGAAAAACTCATTGGTACAGTTGGGATTCGAACTTGCGACCTTTGCGTCGCAGGCAACTGCTCGAACCACTCGGCCACCACGGCTACTTTATTTATCATTAAATAAGTAAATACATATATCTTTGTCTAGTAACTAGACATAGCACAAGCTTAGCTTTATTGGGGCTATGTCAAGGTACGTGTGTATGCCGCGCAGAGATCCAGGAGTGCATGTCCCTGGAGTGCGAGCAGTGCGCGGCGGCCGTGGGCAAGGCGCTGCGCGAGGTGGGCACGCTGCTGGACTCGCTCTACAACGCGCTGGCGCTCTACCCCTCCTCCAAGGCCATGACGCTGGACCACCCGCTGGTCGCGGCAGACCTCTTCAAGAACAGGATCAAGGTCTCCCAGCACTCTTATATACCACGAAGGCAAACAAACAGTCGCATACCATCTGTCGACGCTAGGAGCACCCGGGGTAATACTCGCGCGCTGCCCTTAAAGCAGCAGCAGTACTGGCTATCAAGCCCAAAGCATGCACTTGCTATCAAACCCCAAGTACTTGCTATCAAACCCCAAGTACTTGTTATCAAGCCCCAAGTACTTTCTATCAAACCCCAAGTACGTGTTATCAAGCCCCAAGTACTTGCTATCAAACCCCAAGTATTTGCTATCAAACCCCAAGTACGTGTTATCAAGCCCCAAGTACTTGCTATCAAGCCCCAAGTACTTGCTATCAAACCCCAAGTACTTGCTATCAAACCCCAAGTACTTGTTATCGAACCCCAAGTACTTGTTATCGAGCCCCAAGTACTTTCTATCAAACCCCAAGTACCTGCTATCAAACCCCAAGTACTTGCTATCAAACCCCAAGTACTTGTTATCGAACCCCAAGTACTTGTTATCGAGCCCCAAGTACTTTCTATCAAACCCCAAGTACCTGCTATCAAACCCCAAGTACTTGCTATCAAACCCCAAGTACTTGCCAGACCGTCCATGATGTTTTTCACACGTATTTAGAATTTGTATTGACAACATAATATCATAATATAATAAAGTGTTGGAAGGGGTAGACCTAGGCGGACGTTTCTAGACCAAATTAGGGATGTCTTGAAAAAAGGTTAGGTCAAGAGTACCCTAAAACGAAGAGCATGTATGAAGAGAATAATGAAAGTGGACGAAGCGAAAGAAGTATGTAAGGATCGTAGCAAGTGGAAAGAAGTGGTATCTGCCTACCCCTACGGGAAAGAGGCGTGATTATATTTATGTATGTATGTACATAATATCTAACATAATACATGAAATATGCCTTCGTCGTACAGTTCCTTTGTCCGTTTGATAGCGATGTAATATAGAGTGATGGGCTTATCTTAATAATGTGTGGTTTGCAGTCGATGTGCCTGTGGTACAACACGGCGCTGAACATGCGCCTGAAGATGGTGTCGGTGCGCCGCATGCTGCAGTCCATGCTGCACTCCAGGCGCCGCCCACGCCTGCCCTCCCCCAGGTGCCGTAGCCTGTGTGGCACCCTCATGTAGATGGTGTCGGTGCGCCGCATGCTGCAGTCCATGCTGCGCTCCAGGCGCCGCCCACGCCTGCCCTCCCCCAGGTGCCGTAGCCTGTGTGGCACCCTCATGTAGATGGTGTCGGTGCGCCGCATGCTGCAGTCCATGCTGCACTCCAGGCGCCGCCCACGCCTGCCCTCCCCCAGGTGCCGTAGCCTGTGTGGCACCCTCATGTAGATGGTGTCGGTGCGCCGCATGCTGCAGTCCATGCTGCACCCCAGGCGCCGCCCACGCCTGCCCTCCCCCAGGTGCCGTAGCCTGTGTGGCACCCTCATGTAGATGGTGTCGGTGCGCCGCATGCTGCAGTCCATGCTGCACTCCAGGCGCCGCCCACGCCTGCCCTCCCCCAGGTGCCGTAGCCTGTGTGGCACCCTCATGTAGATGGTGTCGGTGCGCCGCATGCTGCAGTCCATGCTGCACTCCAGGCGCCGCCCCCGCCTGCCCTCCCCCAGGTGCCGTAGCCTGTGTGGCACCCTCATGTAGATGGTGTCGGTGCGCCGCATGCTGCAGTCCATGCTGCACTCCAGGCGCCGCCCACGCCTGCCCTCCCCCAGGTGCCGTAGCCTGTGTGGCACCCTCATGTGTAGATGGTGTCGGTGCGCCATGCTGCAGTCCCTGCCTCCGGGCGCCGCCACTGCCCCTCCCCAGGTGCCGGCCTGTGTGGCACCCTCATGTGGGCTCAGTGTCGGTGCGCCGCATGCTGCAGTCATGCTGCCTCCAGGCGCCGCCCACGCCCTGCCCTCCCCAGGTGCCCGTGGCTGTGGCCCCTCATGTAGATGGTGTCAGTGCGCCGCATGCTGCAGTCCATGCTGCACTCAGGCGCCGCCCGCTGCCCTCCCCGGGTGCCGTAGCCTGTGTGGCCCTCATGTGGGTGGTGTCGGTGCGCCGCATGCACGTCCATGCACCTCCAGGCCGCCCTGCCCTCCCCAGGTGCCGTAGCCTGTGGCACCCTCATGTGGAATGGTGTCCGGTGCCATGCCGCAGTCCATGCTGCACTCGGGCGCCGCCCGCCCTGCCCTCCCCCAGTGCCGTAATAGCCTGTGTGGCACCCTCATGGAAATGGTGTCAGTGCGCCGCATGCTGCAGTCCATGCTGCACTCAGGCGCCGCCCACGCCTGCCCTCCCCAGGTGCGTAGCCTGTGTAGCCCTCATGTAGATGGTGTCGGTGCGCCATGCCCGGTCATGGCAACCGACCGCCCGCCTGCCCTCCCCAGGTGCCGTAGCCTGTGTGGCACCCTCATGTAGATGGTGTCGGTGCGCCGCATGCTGCAGTCCATGCTGCACTCCAGGCGCCGCCCACGCCTGCCCTCCCCCAGGTGCCGTAGCCCGTGTGGCACCCTCATGTAGATGGTGTCGGTGCGCCGCATGCTGCAGTCCATGCTGCACTCCAGGCGCCGCCCACGCCTGCCCTCCCCCAGGTGCCGTAGCCTGTGTGGCACCCTCATGTAGATGGTGTCGGTGCGCCGCATGCTGCACTCCGGGCTCAATCCATACTTACAAGGAATATTTAACGGCGATGGATCGCAATATGTCACCTTGGCACTTAAAAATATATCTGGCAGAAAGAGGGTGGGTGCTACTACACACACACCACCCTACTACGTACAAACAAACTTCTAATTAATTACAAATGTTACTCGCGGGGATACCGTAGGTATCTCTGTTTTGGATAACGCTCATTGGCTCTGACTGCGAGCTCAATAAATACCTGACTATGGGAGATGACCCGAACTTGTCGTGGCGACCCTGCCCTGCTCAGAGGCCACAGATGTACCGTCTGCCCTTAGCCCGGCCGCGCCCGCCCAAGACAGGCCGCGGGTGCACTTCGAGGGCGTGCTAGCGTCGGACTCCAGCAACAGTGACTCCAGCGCGCTGTCCGAGCACGCCGACAGGCTCGCCAGGGACGACGAGCTCGACAGCGGCATCGACAGCTTCAGTGAGTCCCCATGTCATATTTGATGGTCATCTGGTCTAGTTGCTCCTGACTTCGAAGCTTTAGGCCGCGGGTTCGATTCCCGTTGAGGGAAGATGTTTGTGTGACGGACACGAGTATTCGTACCTTACTCTTGACTATCTTGGATTTACCGTTGTATAGTTACCATAGTACAAGCTTTTCTTAATTTGAGACTATGAAGATTCGCTGTTGTGCATGTGAATGTTTGTGAGTTTGCTTCTCTTAACATAATAAGGTATGTCTTATTCCAAAAGTCTACAAATTAATTAAAATTGGCACTTAACCAATGGACTGGCTGAAGAAATTGAGGAGAAAATGAATTGGTATTTAATTGTCGCGAAATCTACGTCCTTAATATCTTTTAAGGTCATACACGTCTGATGATGTTTGGTAGAGCACAACGGGCAGGTGACGCCCGAAGTGGTGATCTCCTTGGACGAGGGCCTGGAGGGGCCTGGGGCGGCCTCCACCAGCGAGCCGCAGGGCGCCGAGCTGGCCTACGACATCGGCCCGCTCGCAGACATCGCACACCTGCGCCTGCTCGACAAGTGCTCCGTCTCCGTGTACAGGCGAGTATCCACCTTATACGCATACCAATAACTACCATATTGGTTTGATTGCTCCCGTGGGAGCCGCGATCTTTAATATTATGCACAGAGTATTGCTACATTTCTGTCTACCTTTTTGGGGACTCTTGTAAAGGGGTCCAATATTAAAAGAGCTGTGATGGCCGAATGGTTTTAGACTATTGCACGTTCTAAGCCCGACTGTACCAATATTTTTTTCTGAATTTACACACCCACTTTCCGCCATAGATGTATTTTAAGTGCCAACGTGACAGATGGCGAGCCCATCGCCGTTTCTCTAGCACGACTTCAAAAACCTTCACTTGAGTTTCCTCTCGATGTTTTCGTACCTGCAGTGATTAATCACATCATGAGTTTTGATATTTGATATGATACATACATATCATCACGCCGGGGGTAGGCAGAGAGTATAGAGCGCCAGTTCTCTCTAGACTTACATACTTCTTTCGCTTCGTCTACATTCATCAGTCTCTTCATACATACTCTTCGGTTTTGAGTACTCTTAAAGAGGTAGTTAATTAAATATATGTATAAAATTATTTTTTTTATATTTTTTATAAAGTAAACCAATAGGCCTATATATGAACCAATAATGCCAATAATTTGTTCGCAGAGCGTACCACTGCGAGATGTTGAAGACGCAGGGCGTGCGCCGCTGCATGACGTTCATAGACAAGATGCGCAAGGACACCCTCAACAAGGCCTACCTGACGCTCGAGAAACCCGACACAGTGAGCTTATCTATCTATTATATATATATATATTTTACCCATTTTGAACCCATTTTTGAACTTACTCATCTCGAAATCTCAGGAACTATAAGGCCGATTGACTTGAAATTTGGTAGGAGTATTCCTTTTGCGGTGTAGAGGTCAGCTAAGAACGGATTTTATGAAACTCAACTTTTTATTAAATAAACACGTTTTTAACTATTGCCTCCACAGGGGAAGCAATAGTTGAAAAACGTGTTTTTTTTACTTTTTCACCCGGGCGAAGCTGGGCGGGACAACCAGTTGTCTATATAATAATAATATTATAAATTCGTAAGTTTGTTCCACTTTCACCAAAAACTTCTGAAGTACTGGATGAAATTTGGCACAGAGATAGTGTATCAGCTGGATTAGCACGTAGGATATATTTTATAACCAAATATACTAAAAAAAAAAACAACCAAATAATACGCGACTTGAAGCGCAGGGCCTTGCTCGTCTAACATGTACATACAAATAAAAAAAAATTAAGCGCCTGTATACATATTTTTACTAGCATTTACACTAAATAGCATTTATTATATTAATTTTTATAAGTAATTAAATTTTTTTTTTATACAGCAAGAGTGGCAAACAAGCATACGGCCCACCTGATGGGAAACGGTTACCGTAGCCTATTTACGCTCACGATACCGAAGTATCACTTGTTGCGTATTGCCACTTAATACCTTAATTAAGTAAAAAGCTGTTTTATCTTAACATTTAATGAGACACTTAATCACACTTTGAAACTTATGATTGATAATAAAAATTGCATGAATATTAAACTCACACACACACACACACACACACACACACACACACACACACACACACACACACACACACACACACACACACACACACACGCGCGCGCGCACACGCACACACGCACACATACACACGCACACATACACACAATGAATACAAATGTCAATATGACAAATATAATCAACTCTATTATTAATGCTACTACAGCACTATACCTGCACCTTACAGCAACGTCTTAACGTTTAATTTCCAGTGGTGACGGTTGTTGTGTGTGTTTAGTTGCTATGGGCCGAGGCGGACAAAGAGGACGAGGCTGCGGACGTGTTCACGGACGCCAGGGAGGACGACGACGGCGCTCTGCACGGGGAAGCCCCCGAGGGCTACGAGCTCAAGAGGTACTGGCACTGCCTATACTGGCCGCCTGGCGCAACGCGCTCAGCATACGGAATACTCAACGGGCTTTTATTAAACGCACGGAGACTGCGGAATAACACGCACCAGATGTCTCCTTACCGAGAATACGGGGATGTAACTCGTCTGTCTACCCCATTTTTGGGGAGGGATTCATACATAAATGATCATATATCTGCACGTTTTTCACACAAGGGTCCCCGAATGGGTAGGCAGAGGTGTGTAGGTAGCACCCACACACCCACTTTTCCATCAAAATATATTTTAGGTGCCCACGTGACACATGGCGGGTCCATCGCCATTGTTCTACATAGGTACATACATAAATAAATACATACGCTTTGAATTTTAAATTTGTATACATAAAGAATTTGGTTTGGAATTAAAGAAAGCATTAGTGAAGGATGATTGCCGACACGAAGCGAAAGAGGCGAAACATGTCGTAAGTGTAGAGAGAACTAGCGCTCTCGTCCTCGCTCGGCTCGTGTGGCGAGGGGGCCGAGGGGAAGCGAGGGGGGCGAGGGGTAGCGAAGGGTGGCGAGGGGTAGTGAGGGGGGGCGAGGGGTAGTGAGGGGTAGCGAGGGGGGTGAGGGGCAGCGAGGGGGGTGAGGGGTAGCGAGGAGGGGCGAGGCCTGCAGCAGCTGTGGGGTGCAGGTTCGGCTGGTGGTCCCCCGAGAGCGCGGCCATGCGGCTGCCGTCGTACCGCGGCCACTTCCTGCTGCTGGCGGCCATCTGCATGGAGGCCGTGCACGACTACCTGGCGCTGCGCCTCGAGACGCGCCCCGACCAGCCCTCCTGCCTCACCGTCAAGCAGGTACCGCCGAGCAGGCTAGCTGACACTCGCACTCACTAACATCACGCTAAAGGCAGAGTAAAGCGACAGTTACCTCGTAAAAATATTTTACTCTACTCAAAGGACAAAGGCTATGCTCATTGAACGGCGTATTTCTATTAGAGCCGAGGTGAACGAGTGATTCGAACAGTCTCCTGCAAAGTAAAGGTTGAACGTTAATTGTATGCTTAATCGCACCACGATCTTTACGGTGAAGGAAGATATGAGCATAAACCTACATACGCATAGGAGAAACTATAATCCTGAGAACTCACCACCGGTCACGATAGCACCAAAATATTCCCATCGGAGGTATATAAATATAAAATATATATATTTATAATAAATATAGGGATAGATTAGATAAATAAGGAGATAACGGACATATATTTGATATTTATATAATATATATCCTCCCGCCTTCCCACAAGGGTCCTCGAAGGGGTAGGCAGAGGTGTATAGGTAATACCCATACCCACTCTCCGCCAGAGGTATATTAGGTGTCAACACGACAGATGGCGAGTCCATCGCCGTTACTCCAGCACAACTATACATACGCCTTTGAATTTCTTCTCAGACATATGCAGGTTTCCTCTCGATGTTTTCCTTCACCGTAAAGCTCGTGGTGTGACTAATCACTGTACTTAAGTTGAGAAAAAACTCATTGGTACTGTCGGGATTCGAACTTGCGACCTTTGCGTCGCAGGGAAATGCTCGAACCACTCGGCCACCACGGCTTTTTTTATTTAAATTAACTTATATTTTTTATTTAAATTATTTATATTTAAATTTTTGATATTTAAATTAACATTAAAACTCAAGTCGGTGCTCCAAGTATCGAAGTGAGAACCAAATATTGGTGGACTATACTTTATACTTTCAACGATTTATTTCTAGTCTGAAAGTCTAATGATGCTAGAACTCATGATCTGTTTGCTCTTATTTCCTCAGCCGTGTAGTATAACAGAGGCCTTAAATAAAAAAAAAACAAAATTAACTTCTTTTACGGCCAGTTCCTTAATTTTTCCTGTCTTGTTCATAATTTGATATTTTTAAAATAAAATACAGATGCCTCCAGAGAGATTTGAACTCTCGACCCCTGGTTTACAAGACCAGTGCTCTAACCCCTGAGCTATGGAGGCTGTATACTAAGTAGCCGTATTTGCTGGTTAATTTCTAGTAGTTTTAAGCAAAATTGCATATATTGGTACAGGTGTTCTCAGTCCATTGTTCGTGGCTGAACTCGTAATTGCTTAATTACATAATAGCACGAGTAAGTTATTGTTTTCAACGAGTTATATAACTCAAGTATGTTAAAAAAAATGTATGGTGTTATTATTATTATTACCCACATATGACGTTTTAGGCAGATAGAGTAGAGTCCCAGTTCTCTCTAGACTTACATACCTCTTTCGCTTCGTCCACATCAGTTTCTTAATACATGCCCGCCGGTTTTCCATCTTTTAGTATCATTATTAAATATAGAATTTGGACTAAGAAAATATCTCGACCGATCCCGACAATTAATCTGTTACGCGTATTTGGGGGTTGCACGCGGCGGCTTCTGACCGAAAAAGTTATCCATTGACATTAAAGCTTTCATTTTTATTCATCACCCTAAAGTTGATAACTTAAAGCCCACCAAGACGCGTTCGATATCATGAGCTACAAGACCCTCGCTGCCTTCCGGCCCCCAGTCCCAGCCCGGTGAAGTAGCCATAGCGTGCAGCGTGTGTGCTGGCAGCTCATCCACGAGCTGAAGGAGGGCCTGGACATCGCGTCGGAGGTGCGCAGCGAGTACGTGCGCTTCGTGCGCGCCGCCCTCGGGGGCCGCCCGCCCAGCCTGGCCGCGCCCGCGCCGCGCCTGCTGGCCGCCTTCGACGCCACCGTGGAGGCCGTGCTGCAGCAGTACCTGTCCTACCTGCGCACCATGTCGGCCACGGAGCAGCTGGCGCGCGGCTGGCTCCAGCGCGAGTGGGCCTTCACGGCGCGCCTGGCCCGCCGCATGCACTGCGCCGCGCTCCTGGCGCCGCTCACCTTCTCGTAAGTACATGCACCCCGCCCTGCTCTACACTCGTCCCGACGGCCCAGCTGGACCTTTACTACGTGACAAGCATTACGATAATCAGATATCACGAATGGTAGCAGCAGATTATGTACTAAAATTAGTTATTCTATAATGTTGAGGATATCATGTGGAAAAAATATTAGTTATTAAATGAAATTGTATTACCATATGCCCGCAGGAGCATTGCGTGCAACCAACTGAACAGGCTGCTCAAGGAGTACGAGAATAAATTCGAGCAATTGAAGGAAATGCAAGACGAGGACGCCGATGAATCGGATCCGTGAGTGCTGTCCTGCCTGATGTGATTTATATATTATATGTCTCCGCCATTTGTAACGTTACATCACAATGTTTGGACTCCCCTCCCCGCACCTTACCGTGACACGTAATTTATCGATGTCCCGAATGTTTACGCCGGGGATTGAATTATTTAAATATGGATGCCTTAGTCGTGGATATTGAATGGTGGTGGGGGTGTGTGTGCGTGTGTGTGTGTATTACGAGTGAGTGAGTACGGTGTGTCTGTGTGTCGGTGCAGACGCACGGTGTACGCGCTGTGCCGCTCGGCGCAGAGCATCTACGCGTGCGAGCGAGAGAGCACGCTGCAGGCGGCGCAGTGGGCGCGCGCCCTCGCCGCCCGCCTAGCCCGCGCGCCGCCGCCCGCCTACCTGCAGCAGCGGGAGGACATCTTCGTGAGTGCCACTGCTCGCGCCCGCCCCGGCCTGTCCCCGAGCGCGGCGCTAAAGGTGTCTTCGGTCGGTCCCAGAGCAGCCTGATGGCCATCCGCGACGTGATCGTGTGCCACACCGAGCTGATCCTGGAGCGCAGCGCGGCGGCGGGCGACGAGCGCGAGCCCCCCGACGGCGTGCTGGCGCGCGTGCGCGAGCTGCTGCTGCACGTCTACCGCCTCGCCTTCGAGGTCGGCACACCACACCACTACACCCACACCGACACCAACGTCATACGTCAACGGATCGATAGGTCTAAGATCTCGCATCTTCCGCTACAGTGTATCTTCAAATTTATTGCCACTTTTGTCTTCGGTCACTATTACTTCTATCTCTTTTTCTGTGGAAACTTTGCACGATGTATTCGTTCACACTTCTACTCTATGTCAGTTTAGGTTCCGGTTTAGCTAACTAACTGAGCACTAGCTATCGATGCGTTACTAACTAATAGCAAGTCGACATGTCAACCTATGCGCTTCCAATGGCCCCGCAGCTGTAAATATCGCCGAGCACCGAGCACTAGACACAGCCGACTCTCTGCTCATAGCGACGTTTCCGAACGTGTAATAGCTTGTGCACGTAAGTATCGGGGTGTGCATGTCCACAGCTGCACAAAGAGTTGTACAAATACGCGCAGGCGGCCTACCAGCTGCAGCGCGAGCGGCAGGCGCGCTGCTGGCGGCCGGCCTCGCTGCCGCCGCCCGCCCTGGCGCGCCGCCCGCCCCGCCCGCCGCAGCGGCCCGGCTCCATGGCGCCCGGCCCCGCGGTAGCCCTGCACACGCCTTCACACGCCTTCACACGACCTCACACGCTTATATAGCTTTGTTGATTTTACTGCCAGCCTCCGCACCATGTCATACTGGTTGTCTCTGAAAATATAACAGTTCCTCGATGTACAGTACAGAACAGATGTAGGGTGTTACGAATATAACCTAGTGACACGATGCATTGAAAAGATTAGCTCCATAGATGACAAAATTACAACATTATTAAAGGACGTTCGAAAATCCGAAACATAGATTCAGTTTTTTTTTATATTTTATTATATTGATAAGATAAGGAAAATAAAAACGTAATTAAAATGTCATTAAACATTTAATTGCATATATTTTGACGTGACAACGTCTTAAATTAGGTTGCGGCTGGGAGTCACTTATGAAAAAGTGTAACGCCCGGTAACGTTACGATGAGTCACCGAACGAGAGAGAGGCCCGCCGAATGCGTTTATAGGTTATGTCATACTATTGATAAATGTTGATAGTGTTAGGTAAATTATTAGTTTAAAATTAATTAATTAATTAATTATTATTTTACAAATTTTCATTAATTTCAAATTTATTTAGCAAAAATTTGAACCTTCGATCTGAATAAATGTTTTGATTTTCGAATTGATAAAAAGACGTTGTCACGTAAAATCTTCGCCCGTAAAACCGACTTTACAGGCAACCATCTTTGGATATTTTATTTGATTTTTTTATTATCTTGCCCGGGCACAGGTTTGAGCAACTGTCCTATTTTCTTAGTCACCATCTGTAGTGTGTATTCAATAAAATACTCAGTAGTGTTGTGCACTCGATTCTTCATTTGTTTTCGATTGGCGGTCGGCGTTGTGAAGTTTAAATCTGTTCGCATTTTTGTTATAGCGTGTCTTGAAATTTGTAAGTCTATGAGTATTGAGGCGTGGTCCCTATAACACAGACTCATTGTACACTCAATTCTCAGGTTGTTTTATGTACATATGCTTCATGGTTTGTGTGGGTTGTGGTCTCCTGGTGCTTCGTTGGTGTGTCTATTGTTGGTGTCGTGTTGTTGTAGCTTCTTTCTCGTTTACGGATTTTTATCATTATTGCGCTATACGTACTTTGTCCCCGCTTTTATGTATACATGGTGAATTATACAAATATAGTTTTAATCACGTTTCTATTTATGTATGAGTATTATTATATATTACAAAACCCGTGATGGTCGACTGGTACGAGTAGTTACCTGCAATACAAAGATTGCAAGTTCAGATCCCGACTACCGATAAGTTTTTCTGAACTTAAGTACAGTGACTCACACCGTGAGCTTTAATGTGAAGGACACATCGCGAGGAAACCTACATACGTCTGAGAAGAAATTCAAGGGTGTGTAATAGTCGTGCTTGAGTAACGTTGGCTCCTAAATTTATCTCCGGTGAATGGGTTTACACCCCTTCGCGTACTCATATGGAAAGGCTTCAAGAAACCTTAACTGAAAGGTTGACTGGTAGAGAATTCCTTCGGCATTAAGTTCGCCTTAGCAAAAATGTTTTGCAGGAAGTTTGTGTAAATATAAATAAAATAAATAATAGTAAAGATGAATTGTCCAGATCCACCGTGAGCTGCACCGATTCGTGAATGAGTCCGTGAATAGGACCCTCGTGTCGGGCCTGAGCCCGCGCAGGTCGGTGACCTCCCCGCCCAAGGGCAGGCCCAAGTTCCTCCGCTCCGAGAGCGTCGGCGAGGACTACGAGACCAGCGTGTTTGACGACAAGCTCTTCGAGAACCTCAATAACTACGGGGAGAGTCAGGTTAGTGAGCGATGTGGGGACATATTGTTTGGCACTGAAGGAGATGTATTTCTCTTCTTTATATTCGTATATCTCTCATTCGCCGTTCGTTAGTTCGAGTGGCACAAACGATTGTGTTGAAATGTTAAGTGTGTCTTTGCATAGATACCTGGATGATGTAGATTCCCCCATCATCATGGAGCTTTTTTGGAGTTGAGCTGCATAGGTTTTGCAGATTCCTGTCTGAAAAAATTTTAATGCCTCGCTAGATGGCGCTGCATAACATAAAATCATCATTTATTTATACATAATTAGTACGACTAAAAAACCTGCTTATATATCGTACCGTCAATGTTTAAAGTCTAGCATCGAGCTGTTGATGCCGGGCGCGGCGGGGGCGGGGGTAGCGGGGGCGGGCGCGGGGGCGGGCGTCGACCTCGGGGTCAGCGACCGCGAGCAGCAGTGGGCGGCCAGCGTGGCGCGCGCCATCATCGCCTTCGCCAAGTGCTGGATGCGCTTCGTGGTCGAGCGCTGCGACCGCGGCCGCGGCCTGAGACCCAGGTATACTGCCTCTGGGTGGGAGGGGTGAACGGAGCGAACGACAGTTGGGAGAAAAGGGGACAAGACAAAACAGAAATATACATTTATTTTTTACTAGCTTTGCCTCGCTCAGCTTCGCTTAGGTGCAAAAATTAAAGTTCCTGTAACACGAAAGCAGCGCCATCATCATCAACCATCTAGAAACCCGTTGAAATTTGCACACAAATTTGCAATTTTATCCGAATCGAGACCGCCGTTTAGGAGGAGTAAGGTGAACAACGTAACGTATGTAACGTAAAACATACAATCATACAAACATAGTTACACATTGGCCGAGAGAGACAAATATTGCAAGCTCGAATCCCGACTGAACCAATGACTTTTTATGACAACTAAAGTACAGTGATTAGTCACACCACGAGCTTTACGGTGAAGGAAAACATCGAGAGGAAACCTGCATACGTCTGAGAAGAAATTCAACGGCGTATGTATAGTTGTGCTTAAGAAACCGCCATGGACTTGCCACCTGAACTAAAATATATCTCCGGCTAAAAGTGGGTTTCTGGGTACTACCTACACAACCCAGCTCTTTCTTGTGGGAGGGCGTGAAGAAGACATTTTGACAATATTTATTTTCTTAACAACGCAATATGGTGCCATCCACGAAGAGGCATGATAATATGTATGTTCAAGGGCAATTGTTGCTTGTTTGCAGATGGGCAAGTCAAGGCTTAGAGTTCTTAATGCTGGCGTGTGATCCGTGCAACACGATGCATCTCAGCGACGAAGAGTTTGAAGTACATAACTATTTTGTAAAATTTTTCTATAAAGGTATTTAATGTCAGGTCATTGATCTCGTTGGTGTACTGAAGCAGATTTTGTTTGCACCTTAAAATACCACCACAGTATAATTACAGTATCTCAAATATAACTTTGTTGTTGTGTCGGTTGCATAATATGAAAGTAATGGATTCAGGTTAAGCACAAGTGGACATAGGTGTCTTATAACCACACGCCCACTTTACGTGATAACATTAAAATAAAAAACAAAGCGTCTGTTACTATTACCTTAATATTTTGGCTGAAATGTAAAGATTACATTTGATTAATTACAATTCGCCTTACGTGGTGTCCAGGAATTGAAGCAGCTAATGGACGGCTGCATCTCCCACGTGGTAGGCACCCGACCGGCGGCCCCGCGGCCCGCCGACGCCGGCAGCGCCGCGGCCAGCCCGCGCCCGAGGCATCGCCTGCATGTACGTACCAAACATCCCACCATCCAAGCCTGCCTACCATACACTGCTTTTGCCACTCAACCACCCAAGGCCTTGCCTCAGATGTTTCCTAAGTGCTGAGCAAACAAAGCTAAGGGAACGTCCTGTTTGGTTCGCATTTTTATATTAGTATTTAGAGATTAAACTTAAGTACAGTGATTAGTCACACCACTAGCTTTACGGTGAAGGCAAAACATCGAGAGGAAATCTGCATACGTCTAGGAAGCAATTTAAAGGCGTATAGTCTTGCTTGAGTAACGCCGATGGACTCGCCATCAGTCACGTTGGCACCTAAAATATCTCTTGCGGAAAGTGGGTATTACCGAAGGGATAGGCAGAGGTGAGTAGACCTCTGCCTATCCCTTCGGTGGCCCTTATGGGAAAGCGTGAGGATATTTATAAAAGACTGATTTTGTGCTACTGGGCGGGGCTTGCCAGGAAGAGGGCGTGGTTAATGATGTTTAGTATATTATTATTATATAGTGTGCGCAAACGAGAACTTTGTATTTCGTTTGTGTGTCGATATCGTGTTGGTAAGATGGGTGGGTCGCAGAGCCCGCTGGCCAGCAGTGCGGGCCGCGACGTGCCTCTGCCGCCCACGCCGCCCAGCGAGCCCCAGCCGCTGCTGAGCTTCGACGGCCTGGAAGCTGCCGGTAAATACCACCAGGGAAACCGACACCTTTCTTCAAATTGGATTTTTACACTCACTGATAGCTCAAAATCTAATTTCGTTTATTTAACCTAAGGAACCCAGGGAACACATATTAAATACTAGCTGTGCCCGCGACTTCGTCGGCGTAGACAGCTCGGCAGACAGACAAGCGTAAAAAATTTCTTTTTTTTTCTGGCTGAACAAAAGAACGATTTCATGTTCATGCATATTTTAGCAAGTGCAGCAATTGATTGCCATACATGGCTATCAACAATATATTGTGTATTGTTAAATAAGTTTTTACAATGAGTTTTAGTTTTAAGATGCTTATAGTTTAGTTTATAACCTATATGTGAGATGACACAAGATACATTCCGTATTCAAACAGTGTGTGAGTGCGTGTGTGTAGTGACGTACCGTCTTTGTGTGTGAGTGCGTGTGTGTAGTGACGTACCGTCTTTGTGTGTCAGTGCGTGTGTGTAGTGACGTACCGTCTTTTCGTAAGGAGATGTGTTTAGGTGTCAACGTGGCATTTCAAGTGTGTCGCGTGTGCGTGTATGAGTGCGTGAGGGTGTGTGTGTGTGTGGTCGCAGGGCACCAGGCGCGCGTGGCGGCCGCCGTGGCCTCGCTGGAGCGGCGCCGCCACGAGGGGCTGCTGCGCGCGCGCAGCGTGGGCCGCGTGCTGCAGGCCGCGCCCGCCAGCCACGAGCCCAAGCTGCGCCAGCTCACCTTCAAGTGGCAGCGCGGCCTCAAGATCGGCGCCGGCAGCTTCGGCAAGGTCGAGCATTGTGCCTCACATACGACACATTCATGCTTCGAATCTATTAGGCTTCGAGAGGATTCCAATATTTTGTTTATAAAATTAATTCTATCCGTCTATCTGAAACATCGGTACTTGGATCTTGGAGAAGGATATGAAACATGCGACGACACTTTCGATAGACCATCAATAATGAGCGTGTACCTTCTGGGCGCGCGGGCAGGTGTACACCGTGGTGAACACGGAGAGCGGCCAGCTGCTGGCCATGAAGGAGCTGAGCATCGGCGCGGGCGACCGGCGCGCGCTGCAGCGGGCTGCCAACGAGCTGCGCGTGCTCGAGGGCGTGCTGCACCCGCACCTCGTGCGCTACTACGGCTGCGAGCTGCACAGGGTACTGCCTCCCCCACCCCCACCCCCACCCCCCCGGCCCCCGCGAGCTGCGCGTGCTCGAGGGCGTGCTGCACCCGCACCTCGTGCGCTACTACGGCTGCGAGCTGCACAGGGTACTGCCTCCCCCACCCCCACCCCCACCCCCCCGGCCCCCGCGAACTGCGCGTGCTCGAGGGCGTGCTGCACCCGCACCTCGTGCGCTACTACGGCTGCGAGCTGCACAGGGTACTGCCTCCCCCACCCCCACCCCCACCCCCCCGGCCCCCGCGAACTGCGCGTGCTCGAGGGCGTGCTGCACCCGCACCTCGTGCGCTACTACGGCTGCGAGCTGCACAGGGTACTGCCTCCCCGCCCCCCGCAGCCGCAGTAGGGCCACAGGTAACGGCACGCGCGGCGTCCCCAGGAGGAGATGCTGCTGTTCATGGAGCTGTGCGTGGAGGGCTCGCTGGAGGCGCTGGTGGCCACGTCGGGCGCGCTGGCCGAGCTCACGGTGCGCCGCTACACCAAGCAGCTGGTCAGCGCCGTGGGCGAGCTGCACGCCAGGGGCATCGCGCATAGGGACATCAAGAGTAAGCTGCCCCCGCCGCCTGCTACTGTTGGGAATACTGTAGTTAGTGACTGAGTGGAGATGGATCCCAATAAAATCTAATTTTACATGGACCCATTCACATAAGAGTCCGATGGGGCCTGAATATTTTGATCTTCCTTTTGTGTAAACTGAAGAACCTAACGTCCAAATACTATTCACGTGTGCGAAAGATTCCCGATGGCGTATTTGTCAACTATATTGTAAAGATATCAACGACAAACTTATGTCCTCAATATTCAGTAGCGATGTATTTGGCCAGCTGCTTTGAGCGCAGTCAGTGGTATATTTGAAGTTCAGGCTTTATGTGCAGGCGGTAACATATTCCTTACGAACGAGGGCCACTGCCTGAAGCTGGGCGACTTTGGGTGCGCCGTGAAGATCCGCGCCCACACCACCGCGCCCGGCGAGCTGCAGGGCTTCGTGGGCACGCAAGGTGGCTACTACACTCACCTCCATCACCATTATCATTATCACTCAACTCCATCATCATTGCTGACTCCAACATCGTCACTCGCCTCCATCATCATCACTCACCTCCATCCTCATCGCCCACCTCCATCATCATCACACATATGCTTCATCATTAACAATAAAAATCCCTGACGAGTAAAGGTTCTTTTTGCATCGGGTCAGTCGATCTCGCACCTTACTGTTTTCTCTGAGGAAGTTGTTTTGTGTGCTTTTTAACTCCGTTTAAAATAATCGTATAATGCATAAAATTACCTATTTGAATTTGAATATAGTACAACAAGTTGATGTAATCATCATTTTACGCGATCGAGAAAAAAAAAATCGCAACTAAAAATACAATAATTAACTATAAACTTAATATATTTTAATAACAAATCAAGAGAATAGAAAATAATGTAATTATATTCTCTAGTTATGTAGATACATATTATAGATAAATGCGTAGTGCATGATTGATGTTCAATGTGGCTGCATCGGCAGCGTACATGGCGCCCGAGGTGTTCTGGCGAAGGCACGTCCGGGCTACGGCAACGCCGCCGACGTCTGATCCGTGGGCTGCGTCTGCGTGGCCTCCGGGAAGGTAAGGCCTTAGCAATATGGTCTCGGCATGATGAGTCACGTCCCCTGCGGCGGCCGTTCCCCGAAGTGCGACAGCAACTGCCAGGTGATGTTCGTGGTGGGCATGGGCGGGCGGCCGCACGTGGCCGAGGCGCTGCCGCCCGAGGCCGCGCCTTCTGCCTCGCCTGCCTCGCGACCCGACCTGCGCCCGCGCGCTCAGGACTGGCACCCGCTTCCTCATGGTACCCCCCCCCACCCCACACACACACACACTGCCTCTCCTGATCTTCTCAACTGAATTACTGCACTAGGTCACTACACAAAGAAAACACGTATTTTATTAATACTATTTTGTTTATACCAATTGATTGAGAATTATCTGCTCGCCTCCCCACAAGGAAGGGGTACGCTAAAGTGTTCCGAGAGATGTTAGTCTATATAAGGCATCTCCTCTCCCTTCCTTGTGGGGCGTGAGGATATATTTGTATTGTTATTAACACCATTTCAGATTGACTCCGATGACGACTGCAAGTGCGAGCCATCGTTCCTGATCACGTGATCTCGACGGCGGTATATACGTATAAGAATCTGTATTGCATTTACCACTCTAAAGCTATAAGGAATCCGGACTGTATTAAAATCTATTTCGCATTTAGCTTGAGTTTTAAGTTGGATTTTGAACCTTATACCACTATACAACAGATATATTAGTATAAGTATTAAATCTATCACGTTGGCACCTAATATATCTCTGGCGGAAAGTGGGTGTGTGGGTATTACCTATACACCTCTACCCTTTCGGGGGCCCTTATGGCAAGGCGTGAAAATATATTATTATATTTATGAGTACCCAGATTCCCCAGTTACGGTCTAATTTAAGCCAAGACCAAGTAAACTCAAAAGATTAACTAGTTAAATATATAAAGGTTAGGATTATTTTACCTCGTATTGTAATAAGAGGGTTGGTGTTTGTAGTGAAATATGTTGTATAGAGCAGTACAAATTGTGAGGAAAATAAAGAAAATTATATCTATATTATATATGCAGAGAATCTAATAAATTAAGGGTAACGTTAGTTTGGACATGGCATGGGAAAACGCTAAGAGGCTAGGTGCA
Source organism: Drepana arcuata (assembly GCA_016069955.1). Lineage (NCBI taxonomy): Eukaryota > Metazoa > Arthropoda > Insecta > Lepidoptera > Drepanidae > Drepana > Drepana arcuata. The sequence goes on from JACCPG010000102.1 coordinate 142,592, forward strand.
ATGCGAAAGTGTGTGCAAGGAGAAGCAGAGTATGAGCAAGTTCCAATTACTTAGATCGAAACTATCGGACTCTCAAGGATGGGACGAAGCGAAAGAGATATGTGAATCTAGAGAGAACTGTAGCTCTACTCTGCCTACCCCTGAACTCGGCGTGGTGGTGTTTTATATGTATATATTGTGTTAATGTGGAACAGAGTTGCAAGCCGACAACTGTGAAGCCTGCAACTCAAAATTATTTTCCTTATTGAGCCTTCTATTTGGCAGTTTTTAAATGTTTCTGTATTTTGTTAAGCTTTAAGTTTTTATTAGTATTGTATTTACCAATGTATTTGGGAGGAACAACATAATTGTATGAAGCCCATAGTTTTGATATGCATTTATTGTTAAAATATTATTTCATTTTATTGCAATTGTTAATAGTTGGCGGCTTTTGGATGATATTTGGTGTTAAGCAAAAATGTACTTTATCACTTTGCTACATAGTTGGATATGGTATTGGAGTCGGTTGAATATATAATGAATAATAATGAAATTTTTTAAATGTCTTTTTCATTGACACCTCAAATAGATTATTCAGCTTTTAAAAGAGTAAACTTAATCTTGCCACATCGTGAGATATTATGGACTTTAAAGATGAGAGATTACATTAAAAAAAGAACACGTCAAATGGAAGGAAAAATACTTACGCAAATATAAGTTGTACGACAAGTCCATTTGGGAGGTGACTGGTCCAAGTCCCGCCTCGTGTTCGTATATTACGTTACCTATTAAATGCTTACAATAATATACTTTTAACTGTTACACAACAACTTGGCCCATCATAGGTTTGAGCGATTGCTTGCACCCATAGGCTACGGTAACCACTTATCATCAGGAACGTAAAAATCCAACTACTATTATGCATTTGTGAGGATATCTGCGGTTCAATCACCGTTCAACATCTGAATAAAATTTGGCACAGAGATAACTATTATTATGGGATTAACGAATATTAATAATAATTATTATACCATTATGCTATGGTACCAGTACTATAGGTATTTTAGGCGGGTGTAACCGCGGCGCAGAGCTGGTGATAAATAAAACGCACAAGCCCCATTATATTGTATGTAGTTTACTGAGAGCAACACGCAATTGACACGATACACTTATCGTACAGATGTGTTGAGACTTAGTGGTCGCCATACATGCAGGACAGTATCTCAGCACACGAGGTGTCTGCACGTGAGGGAAATGTCGCCTCGTGTCTTCGAGTATCTATCATTTTTACTTGTCAATAGCCAAAGAGCCTGTGCACCAATGACGTCCAAAGTTGACAAAAATGTGCCCGGCTTAAATGTATATATATTGTAATCTATATAAATAAAAGGAAATCGGGTTATTTATACTCTCTCCGATTTCTTGGATTCGTCTAGTCCGTGCAAAACAACTATTAAAATGTAGGAATTATTAACGTTTATTAATAACGATAAAATAATACGATCTGTTTGTTACAGGTATTCCACTGACAGATAGGTAAATGTTTCAAGACTTTCAAGGAGTAACGGCACTGATAAAAATACATTTGTTTCGATAATCTGTGAAACGGCTGGACCGTTTTTCATGGGACACTCATTGGCAGATGGCAAATACACGGAGAGAGAGACGATTTTATTCTGTTTTTCACACATCATAGTTTATCAAATATAACGATGCAATCGGAGCATGTCGAGTATTAGAACATACCAACCAGCATCATTGAGTATCAAAAACGAATTGCTTATAGGTGTGTGAGGCGCGAAGAACGCCCTATACTGTCCTGTATCTACAGACCGACCCCATACATACAACAGTCATAGGTGGCTAACACGTAGATTGAATAAAACACATCTATTTGACACAAGTTGCCACTCTATTAACCACATGGCCGTTATTACATACAACAGGAAGATCTCGGGCTTACATAATAGAGCCGTCTCTCTTAGTTATATGATGTTGAAAAGTGACAGATGTATTGAAAACCTAAGTTATTCTGAACTCAAAAAGTGTTTTGTTGAGGGCGTATGTTGAGAGTATTTTACGACCACGGTTATAGAGCCATAGCGTACTAATATTTGAGATCAATATCGTACAATCATACATTTTCGTTCATCTATTTAATTTTCTAAATTGTTTTAGTTGACATGTAACATTATAACATCAAACGATTACACAATTTGTCATGTCTATTACCTACTAATACTCTAACGAAGCTTAGTGCAATCACACCGCGAACTAAGCATACAATACTCTACAAAATATATTCTAACACGCCGATAATAAAGTTGACTTTGGCATGTTACCTTCTATATAGATACACAGGGAAATACTAAGATTCAACAATGTCATCTTACTAAACTATGCACGATAAGTAAAGTCTGAACCTTACTGCTATCGATACAAGATTTAAATACGCTTGAAATTTGCCCACTCGTAAGACTATTCGACAAAATGTTCTCTCCAGATGGGAAACGACATGAAAAAGTCGCTTAATATTATGCAGCTTATCTTGTGTCAAAACTGCGATAGCAGCATGATGGACAAACGAGTTCTACGTCTGTCAACACAGCTGTTCCTTGGTGCTAATCAGTAATGTATCTGCGATTACTGTAGCGAGTGTACAATATGTAACATATGATCCCATAGTATCCTAACGATAAATCGTTAAAAGTAGGAATTGAATTATGTGAATGGGAGTCGATACACTAATGAGCACACAGTATGACCACACACATTCTGTTAAATTAATAATACCCTATTAATGACAGGTAAACACCAATCACTTAGTAAGTATGGATATCAGAATACAATAATAGTATGTGTTTCTACATTAAGTTCTCGCATACATCGCTCAAACGGTTGAGAACTCACTCAGTTTTTACATATTATAGACTTTTCGAAAGCTCTACATAATTTGATCATCTTATAATTTGCACATTATGTGTCACATGTAATAATAACAGCAATATAAAATATTATTTGATTAAAATATTTAAAAAGGATAACACCTAAATAACTGACCTTTAGTGGCAACATTACCACAAAACTCTTCTTTCTATATTAAAAACAATAGATAACAATATCTAAATATATTTGAATACGATATCACTTAAACATGCATACAAAACGTGTGCTTAACAATTCAATATAAGAAATAACATATTCAAAATACAACTTTTGGCCTTCTTTGAAATAATGTGCATGCAACACAACAGCTGTGCAATTATAAACCTTAATAGACGGGAGTAAGAAACAAGGTACAAAACCGCTGCCGAAACGTAAAATTCAATATTTTACATTACATCTCTATCGCCGTTCCTCAAACACGACTATACACGTCTTTGAATTGCTTCTCAGACGTATGCAGGCTTCCTCTCGATGTTTTCCTTCACCGTAAAGCTCGTGGTGTGACTAATCACTGTACGTAACATGAGAAAAACTCAACGATACAGTCGGGATACGAACTTGCAATCTTCCACTCGGCCATAACGTCTTTTGGGAATTAAATACTAGTATATAATTCAATGTATATAAATGGAATTATAAAAATGTATGTTCAGCAAGAACCGCATGTTTACCAAAGGAGTAGTATATCTTTGATGAGGTCGCGAGAGATATATAAGTTTATATATATATAAAAATACAAAACAAAACACCTTGGTGTAAAACCAAGCTTATATGAAGACTATGATCAATTAAGTACATACATACATCGTTCAACTCTAGTTGTAAACTTCATTTACATACGCTACATTTTGCCAAGATGCTGTTTTGTGCTACGCGCTATGTCTCTATTATTATTAGGTATTATTTATTCAGGATGTCTCAGGAAGTAAAATAGTGGTCTTCTAAAATGTGTAGCGTGTTATGAATATATCCTCATGACGATGCAATAAAATTAATAGCTCCAAAGATGACAAAATAACATGATTATGAATGTATTCACTCCGACACGGCTGCATGGGCTTTTTCTATAAACTATTAAAAAACAAAAACCAATTAGATTCCACATAAATTACTTTATCGTTACAGCATATTTTTGCTAAAAGCTTAAATATAGTCAACTTAGGATGTACTATTTTGTTTTTTTTTTGTTTGTTTGATCTATTAAGTAAATATTATAGAAAGTAATAATAAATATAAACTAACTATAAATAGAATAAATGACCCAAATCTGTGTCACGCGGAAGGGTGCCAAGAAGACTAGCGGCATTGCCACGTTGTATGGCAATGCTGCTTCGCTGAGCGAAATATTCGCCAGCACTCTTGTCACGGGAGGCCCCAAAGAGTTTCCTCGAGACTATTTTGTTAGTTTTTATTATCAGATATTCATAGTATCTACCCTATCACATACAGTAACTGTCCTGAGACATCCTATATATGGTTGGCTGGGTATAATACAATAAGTGGGTTAAATAGTAATAATTATTATAAATAGGTACATACAATAAGTACTCCAATAAGGAGCTTCGTTATGATTTTTTAACCTTACATATAACAGAGAACATTAATTCCTAAGAGTATAATTAACTAGACATATATTTATCATATTAACTTATCGACTATTTGATATGTCTCAAGTTCGTCTAATATTAAAACTTTGATATGTTTTCGATATTCTTGGTCATGCCTCACATGATCCTAGGCGACGTGATATGCATACATTCCCTTACAACTAACATTATTCGCTTACAAATAACAATAAAATACATACGTGTATTACAGTAGATATACATAGCTCATATAATTTTATAACAATAGTAATTGATATGATATGTAATATAAAGTTATTAATCATTGCAAAAATTCTCTAATATATTTTTATATGGCAATTTATTACGAAAAGTTATTTAAAAAATCTTTTTTAAGACGCATAGATATGCTAGATAAATAATTTGTAACTCTATGTAGCTGTATATATTAAGCATTTAGTCATATCTAAAGTAGTAAATGTGACAACATCCAAAATACAAGGACAATTCTATATAGTATGTTATCACCACAGCATTGACATTTAATTCCTTACACCTACCAAGTCCATTACAATCGTATAATGGACGAAAGCTTGAAAGAAGCAGAGCTTTTTACTTTATGGAGATTATCGTACGTAAATCTATGTAATATTAAATAACTAGTAATAAATTAATAAATACACAACTGATTTTATACTTTAGGGTAACATTCTTTGGATTATATATATTACTGAAATAAATTATTATTATTATTATTAACTCATAGTTTATTTTTATATTACTCGTATGATCCATTCTCTGCGTCTGCGCATCATAATAAATGTCAAACAGATATGTATTGTTTATACATTATATATAACAATATAAATTACAACAAATGTATAAATAGTTTGTAAATATATACATATTTTTATATATATATAACAGCAATGGATACAATACAATACTTGCTGTACCGCTTGTCGGTAAAGTGACTAGGTCGACAACAAAATATGGAACAGCATATTTTAACAATATTACTACATATAAACGTATGTTGTTTAGGTTAGCGAGGGTGGAACGCGGGTATAATATTCATAGCGAACACATCTGCGCGTTAAGTTTAAGCGCTTGCATTTCGTAAACAAGATTGATCCTTCATGTATCAAACGTTTGAAAACTTTATTAAAATCTCCTCCTCAGGTTGAGGGAGATGATACATAAGTATTTATTCTATACCTTGATTAGGTAAAATTGGCTTTCTTTCATTAAATATGCACTTTTGTTTCAGCCGTCGTGTCGAACCATCCTTTTTTGTTAGTAACGTTTGCACTGTTAGTGACGTTGTGTCTATATGACCAACATCGCGCTTATATGTTTTTTTTTGGGTTTCAAAACTCAATAATGTTCTTTTAAAAATGTACAGTACAACATTTTGGAAGGAATAATAATTCAATAATTATTAATATTCTTCTATAATATATTATATTATATATTAATTCAATAATAATTAATATTCTTCGGACATAATTGCATTACGAACTATAATTGAAATATAGTGCCAGTTAGGTATACCTAGTTCCAAGCACGACCCTAATTAGGTAAAGTTCCTACATACTACCATTCTTGTAATACATTTAAACAGACCATCGCTATAAAGGTGGTGTACTTATATGCTACAAATATATATGTATATATATATATATATATATATATATATAGGTATATATATATGTATATTTATCTTCCTATCATCTAAACATCACACTGATGTATTGATATGTATGTGTTTACTTGCAGTCTAATCAAAATGTGCGCGACAAATATATTATTCTGTTGCAATTGTTTCAATAATTGCTAATTACTATACTAACATTTCAATAACTAAGTTACATTCGTTTGTAGATGTACTCAAGTGTACTCGCCGATTTACAACCAGCCTCAAAATCTTCTCTTGCTTATCCCAATACAATTTTTTATTTCGCATGACTGTTACTACCCGACAAAGGCGTGTCACATTTGCCAAATGTCGTTCGTGCTATGAATTACGCTCGGGTTCCAACAGAAGGTGATAACGGCAATTGTTTAAGTCATATGTGACGTTCTATAAATATTCCCCCTATGTCGCAAAAAGACTTGATAATAATTTTGATAGGGATTTACGTAGTGGCAAGTCGAGAAGTCTAACATGCTATATGGATAAGTAGGACGTACGCCTTTCCCCAACAGTGGGACACTACAGGCCTATAATAATGACTTGCTCGTGAGGAACTTTTACCTGCTTCCTTTGTCTAATTGTTTAAAAAAAACGTGTTTAGTTATCCGCCTTGTCGGCTTTAGTTTGAAACATGAGCTTCATAGAGTCCAAGGCTTCTTCCAGTGACTGCCTGAAGGCCTCTGTGTTGGTGACACTGGAGGATACGAAGGAAGATATGCAGAAGATGACGCAATCCTTTTTGGGGTTGTAGCTGCAGCCGTACCCGTCGGGGACGACAGCGCCGTACCCCATGGACGTGCCCTCTGTTGTAGTGGCCACCTACAATGTATAATACACCAATTAGCCAGAAAATAAGGGTTCTGAAGATCACTATGGAACCGTTTGAAAGGTCAGATGCACACCCCGACTTTAGAAAGTTTTTTTGAATTAAAATGTTACCACTCAAGACTCATGGATGTAAATTAAGTAAAAGAGGTAAGTCTAGATAGAACTAGCGCTCTACTCTCTCTGCTTGCCCCGTGAGGGTCTCGGCGTGATGATAAGTATCTACAGGGCCGCCGTAAGCGGGCGTGCAAGGCGTGCACCGCACGCGGGCGGCACGTCCAGGGGGGCGGCAAATCGGGCGGGCGACTCATACCTAATTCTAGTCATTGTACCCCTGACCGGTCGACTCCTACGCAGAAGGCGCGCATAGGATACCAACTTGGGGCGCCTGCAGCGGGCTAGCCGGTCACCGGCTAGTAAGCGTGCGACCAAAAGGCCGACCAATTTATATATTTTTTTTAATTTTTCACAATCATAATTAAGCGCAAAAGCTTACAAGGTGGCGAAGCAATCACGGAGGAAACACATTTATGATATATGAGGTAAAAAAATCTATTATGATTGGTAATTTCTCTTATTTGAATTACTAGGCTGTTAAATGTTAAATAAAAGCTTATTAATTATACATCAAACTTAATGCAGATTCTAAAAATATATAGTTTCCGTAACCCCAAAGTAGCTCATATTGAAATATTTTTTCTTTTTTACAAAACCTCCCAAAGATGATTATGAGAAGATTTAATTGGTTTCTCCGATCACCAGCTCCACGGATGAAGGTCTATTAAATTTTGTTAAGGATAAATTTTCACAATTAAGTCTCAACATTCAAAATTTCGCAAATGTAAAGGCAAGAAGAGTTACCCTCATTCACGCCAGTTGATTTGTGAATATCGTAATTGTGGATTCGATCTAAGATCGTTACTCCGCACATTTTTTGAAGAGATCGCATCTCAACTGCATTCAAGCTTCCTATGACATACCCAGGATTCGCTGCCATACAATTAAGTAAGCACCAATATCGCATGGTGGACAGCAACTCGATAATTCTTGCTCAGAATTTTATTGCCCATCAACGCCGACATGGCCCCATTCACCTTATTACCGGCAGTTATCCTTCTTTCAATATCTTTTACATACTTTCTATACTTTCAATCTATGTGAACATACTTACAAATAAATACAAATTCATTCACTTGCTCTAGAATTTGCACACTCGGTCACTTGTTCATCTCTTCCGAATACCAGAAACTTAGTCTTGCCAGCGTTTAGCCGCAGCCCCTTCTTTTCACATTCTTCTTTCATTATGGTAACTAGTGACTGCAGTTCGCCCTCTGATCACGCCAGTAAAACCACGTCATCGGCGTATAGTAGGCAGTTGACAACTAAGTTTCCAATTTCCACTCCACATCCGTTCGTTTTTAAAGGCTTTCAGAAAGTTATCTAGATTTATAATGATCAGGCAGGCAAACATGATGTACCATTGTTTGACCCCCCATCTTCACATCAAACCAGGATGACATCTCACCGTTAACCACAACGCACGCCTTGCTATCCCTATAGAGTGATTTCACGGCATGCAGTAGGGAACTGCTCACTCCATATCCAGGCAACACGTCCCAGAGTTCCTTTCGTGCGACTCTATCAAATGCCTTCTCTAAGTCGACGAAAGCGCGGAAAACTTTCTGGTTAACATCCAAAAACCTTTCCGCGATTCCGCGAAGCGAGAAGGTTTGATCCATACATCCTTTTCCTGGTCTAAATCCACCTTGGGATTCCCAGAGAAACCTTTCGGATTTGCATTCTGATCCTGACGATCAGAATGCAAGAGCAATGCAAGTTAAATTTATAAAAATACATATGTTACTTAAAATAAATGTTTTATCTTGGTTGTTGTTTTTTCCCCACCATAATGAGAAAACATTGATTATCCTTTTTTTGACAAAACTTAAGAGTAAGTAGGCGTAGGGCGGCATAATCGGTTTTGCACGCGGGCGACGAAACAGCTAGCGGCGGGCCTGAGTATCTATGTCACAATCTAAACAGGAATCCAGAATTCGCGAATTTTTACGTAATTTTGAGGACTCAATTTTAAGTTCGAGCAGTTGGTACCTGACTGGTGCTCAATTTGAACTCGATCATCCTCTTGTAGGTTTCGTCAGTGAACAAGGCGGGCAGGTCCCCTTGAGCCTCCCTGGCGGCCTCGCGGAGGGCTAACAAGTGGTTATCGATGCCTTTGCCTAGGATGTTGGCCTCCATGATGGACGCCTGCTTGCGGGCGGCTGCTTCGAATAGTTCAAGCTTCTTCTGTTCCTAGAAAATAAATAATGCAGATTCACGTAAGATCTCAACTGACACCACTGGTATGATGAAATAAGAGCAGGCCCAAAATGATGATTCATAAAATATTAAGCTTCATGAGGTATTTTACCACTACAGTAGCGTCACATAGGTACATATCATCGCCCCGCGATTTAACCCCCGTACAATTTGATATCAAAACAATTGTTCTATGTTAGTCCAGCTAATAAGTCTTTCTCTATGCCAAAGTTCATCCAATTCCGTTCATTAGCTTTTCCGTTAAAAAGGAACAAATATCCTCACAAACTTTCGCATTTATAATATTAGTAGGACTTTTTTAAATGCATAAACCGAATCATTAATGCAATCGAACAATATATTCTAATAAGGGGAGATCCACAAATTACGTGAGGTGTTTTTTTTTAATTTTCTGTCCCTCCCTCCCCCCCTGGTGAGATGTTGTGAGATTTTATTCAACCCCCTCCCCCATCCCCCAATCTCACGTGAGATTTTAGTAGAGTATGCATTATAAAAATCTTGATAACTCATTTTAAATTAGTGAGAGCATATACTACACATAGCAGATACACACGGACAGGTTGGAACCTGTCCGTGTGTCGCTGCCATTCAGCTCGTACGCTCTCGTTCATCGAGCCGCGCGTTCGGCTGACAGTGGCGCGAAAACAAAGGACGGGCTACACTGTATCGTAAACTCTGATTAAATTGAACTATTTGGTATAAAACAAATATGGTAGTTTGACAGTCAGTAGTAATGTATAACGTCGAAGTATGAATGAAATCATTTTCTTTCGAATGAATTAGTGAATGATCTTAATCGTATTACAGTTATGCTTAAATCTTAAGCATGTAAAGTCGTCCCGGACAGAAAGTCGCCGTCGGGAATCTTCGGGTTCTTCGGAAATCTACAGTTTCTTACGATTCCCGACGGCGACTTTCTGTCCGGGACGACTTTAGAATCTGGATAATGGGTCAAAATAGTATAGTTTTTTTTGTTTCAATAAGAAAAAAAATTGCGTGATATTTGCCGAGACCCCCCCTCTCTCCAACGTAAGATTAGATGAGATTTGACTCGACCCCCCCTCCCCCTTAAACACCTCACGTAATTTGTGGATCTCCCCTAAGATTAAAAAAAGACCTCAGCATATTCTGGTTCATGAAGGACGATTTTATATTAAAATAGAATACGTTAGTAATAGGATGGATCCTCACCCCGTACAAGTTAAAGGAGACCTTTTTTTGTCCGTCTTCCGGTTCGTTAAGGGGCGGAGTCTCGGCAGTGCACATGGCAGCCGCCCAGGCCAAGGCCTCGCTGTGTGCCGAGCGGATGTTGTCCACGCGCCCGTTGCGGAAGCGCCGCAGCGACGCCGACTCGTACGTCGTCACCAGATACCCGTACATTCTGGGGAATATATAAACATAGTGAAATGATACAGAAGATAGATGGGAAGCGAAGGGGTAGACTAAGAACAAGTTTATGGGAGGTATGGCATAACGGGTTTCCCTGACTTTTTTAACCTTGGTAGGTCCGCATCAGGTAGGCCATATACTTGTTTGCTACTCTAGTGGTATATAGAAAAAATACACAAAGAAATTGAAAGAGAAAATAGCCGTCTGGTCGCACGAAGAGGTCGAGGAGGTGTAGCTAATGAGGAAGCTTCATTAGCTACACCAACGTGAGTCACCTACTCTTTAATGAAGGAGAAGTGTTGTTGTGCATGGGCGAAGAGGATATACCAACATTGTAAATGTGTGGTCGCAGTCCGCTGTACGTGTATTTGTGGGAGAACCATCAAGCGAGCCGAGTATCAATGCTTGTTCATCACTTCAGTTGTAAACAAAACGTGTCCTACTTTTGGCCTTGTATTTGGACAGTCCTCTGCTGCTGTGGCGCCGTACCTCTTGCATGCTCCAAATACTTACTTGTAGTATGCGTACTGCATAGCGAGCTGAATGTACACGTCGGGGCTGGTGCGGCAAGCCTTCATGTACTCGCGCCCGTACCCGCGGTACGTGTACACCTTGAAGTCCAGGTCACATATCGCACTGAAACGTAATTTATATTATATATATATATAAATTATATGTTGTCATGCATTTATGTTTCTAACGGAAACCTTTTCTGCATAGCATCGTGAGCTTCTGTGGCTAAATTAGTATTCTACAATTAAGTATAAACTAGAAATCTTCTTTATAAAAGTTATCAGAGCTATTTAACAGCTGACAAAACAATTGAAAAAAATCTTAACTTGACTGTTCCATTCTGGGAGGGGCATGTGTGAGTATCCTTGAGGCCTCATGTCTATGTAATGCAATAACCATCGATGTCATTATACCTTATTAACGCTGAGCAAACATAAAAAAAAGAAAAATTCTGAAATTGTATCTCTTTCTTTCTTTAAGTGTATAGCTCACCGATCCAAGTCATTGGCAGCTCGGTCGATAGTGGTGAGCAGGTCCGCAGTGAGGTGCCACTTCATGGGCTGCGGGGCGGGCAGCAGCACGGGCGGCGGCGCGGGGCGGGCGGCCACCTCGGCGCGGGCCAGCGCGCGCTCCGTCAGCCTCACCACCGCCACGCCCTCGGCCGCGCTGTGCTCGTAACACATGCCCGACGTCCCGTCCGACGATATGATCAGCTGCACACAGTGCTCACTTTGTAACTACAGAGCAGCGCTCTTGTCGTAACGTTTCTCAGAACTCTTCAGGAGGTATATTGTGAGACAGGAAACTGAACAAAACGAGGTTGAAATATCTTACTAGCTAGATATCCATCTCCTTATTTCCTATCTATCTAAATATTTATTCAACATAAGGGACCCAGCAAGGAACTCTTACTGAATATTACATACACGCACAACGTCACATACTGACTAAATATTAAAACTACAGTTACCGCCAGTTTTAAGAAATTGACCCGAAGACTACAATTGTATATTAAGGTGCACCTGTGTAGTGACATCTCACCTGCACGGTCTTATCGAACCACCTGTTGGCGGAGTGGTGGCGAGTTCCCGCGCCGTGCATGGCGCGCAGCATGGCGTTGGTGTCTGGGTCCAGGTCGGCGCGGTCGCCGCCCGCCTCGTCCAGGCACACGATGCACAGCGCGCGAGAGATCAGCTCCAGGTTGGTGCGGTTGTTCTCATCTACAAATTCACATATAGTAAAGTATAGCGGAACATGTTATTTATTGAAAAAAAACACTTGAGACGTAATGTGTGTATTTTATTCTGGAGATCACGACAGGAGTTAAGACTCCGTCAGTGTTAGTATTAAACAGTAGTCTTTGCTCGGTGTCTTATACGAAAGTGTAATGTTACACATGTTGTTAATGAGAGATTGTAAAAAAAAATGTCTTTGGTGAAGAAACCTTTGTAGTGTTAAATTTTTTTTCCTCTGGTACAAGGTGATGTAGTCAACTAATTTGTAAACAAGGGTTGAAAAGTCTAAATCCAACCGCATTCCACGTCGTTGAGGAGCTCACCCCTAATAAGTTGTTCCCTGGCGCGAGCCCAGTGGTCCCTCTGCATGGCAGTGAGCAGCCCCACGCGCGGGGCAGCTGCCGCCCCCGACGCGTCCACCAGGACGTGGAGCAGCTGAGCCTGGATCTCCCCTGGCGTCAGCCTTCCACGGTCGGCCGCCTTCACTGGGATCGGGTAGAACTGCCAAAAGAAGAGGTCAGTCACGTTTTGTTCTCAATATGCCACGTCGTAGTTAGTTTGGTAAATCAGTTATTTAATTGTAATGATATATTTTCACAAAAATGTTGGGTGGATTTCTATAAAATTCCTCAGCTTTTTTCTCGTTTTTTATATATAAATTTTATCAAATGTCGTTCTTTTATTTGGGTTAAAGTATATTTTAAATAAAAATAATAATTAATAATTGAATGAGTTTTATTAACTAAATTTAATATGGTGATCAAAATAAGTATAGATACATATGTGAAATGTAGACTCTTCCAACCAAGTTTATTTCAATTGGTACGAACGTGTTTAGCTTGATATGACCTCAGTCTATAAAAGGTCGTATATTTTCAGCAAACTGTAACAGCTCAAGTACAGCATAATAGTTTTCTAAGTCGAATATATCTTACAAGCTTTCGTCGCTCGAAATATAAATTAATATATAATTGGTATAGCTATCTAACTTCACAAGCTCACTGAGGCTAAGTGTTAAAGTGCACCGCGTCTTTATTAGTCCTAAGCTGTCCTAAGTTAGGGCTTACTTATTTAGTTTGAGAGACGACGAGCATTAAATTAGGCGTTACTATCCCTTTAAAGACGTTAAAAGTTGTTCTTCGTAATGTCAAGGGGGTAACATAATGAACTCTAGTTTTATTTTACTTTGAAAGTATGATCTATGGTTTTCGTATAGCAACAATTGATAGGATGTGATTTGCACTGTTTTAATTGATACAGTGTAAATCACATTTAATTATGTTACTCGAAACGCGTGAAAAATATTTGTGAATTACGACCGTCTGGTCTAGTGGTTAGAGCTCCTGGCTGCGAAACTTGAGGTCGCGGGTTCGAATCCCGCTGAAGGCAGATATTTGTGTGATGAATACGAATATTTGTACCTTAGTCTTGGATATCCTATGTAATTAAGTATATATCTCTCTATATAAGTAAATATATCGTTGTCTAGTTACCATAACACAAGCTTTGCTTAATTTGGGACTAGGTCAATTTATGTGGAATCGTCCCAGGTATTTATTTATTATTCTTTCAATACGCTCCACGTATCCCCGAGTGCTAAACGAGCGGCTGAAGAAAGTATACATTGTATGTCGTTTGCGTCGTGTTCAATCGAAATTCAAATCGAAAATCTTTTCTTCGTAGGGTCTCTGAGGACATTCATTGAACGTCACATATTTATTACAAAAGTAACGTTATCAAGAAGAAGAACATGTCAGGAGAATAACGGCTTAAAAAAAATCCCCGGTTCTCTTTTAGAACATTGGTTTCCTTATCACGTAGGGGTACATAAGGATGTCCATTTAGAGCCGTTAACCTTTACGTGTACCTATTTGTTATATTTTGCAATAAACTTTTGTATCTAGTAGTGTCCTAAGTTGATGGGACTTCGTCTCATTCGTGACAAAACCTTTTGTATCTAAGGCACATGTTTCGCGATTTTGTTAACTTACATAGTTCCTACAAGCAACGACGACTAGTTCCTCAGACTCGTCCTCTCCTCCCCTCACGGGAGGCAGCTCCAGCCGGTCCTTCCCCACCTCCGGGATCCTGCACACTCCCAACAGGCGGTAGAACTGCTCCATACATAAGGCTTGCCCCTTCTCCCGGCTGGTTGCTCGCTCCAGAGGCAGCTCCCCCCTGAACATCAGACAATTTGTAAAGAGAATCAGACCCTCGACACATTTATATCGAGAACATACATACAATAACACCAACTTTGAATTAATAGTTTTAAATATATTTTCGGCGAAATGAGGGTGCTTATGGCAAGGCGTGGATAGGTCATAAGATAGTCTAAAATATCAATATATACCTAAAAATACACAAAACATTAATGTGAAATTATAAATTGTGTAATGTATTCTAAGTTAGACTAGTCGCCGGTGAGGTAGACCATGAAGGCGATGGCGACACGACCTGGACAACACATCTGTGGACTGGCCAACAGTTGAGTTGTCTAGGTCTTGTTGACCATTGGACAAAACATTTGGAAATCATGGAGGGGAGGTCTTTGCCCAGCAGTGGGATGTACCAGGCTAACAACAACAATAATGTAAAAGATGTGTATTGTTTTGTATAGCGGGGTGTCGACAGGCCGACAGCGAAATTAGTCCTTACCTATCCAGCATTTCCTTATAGTCGAGCAGGTCATCAATGAAAAGAGCGCCGAGGTCAGCGACCTCCTCCATTTTGCTAAAGTGGCGGCGAGGGAACACCATCCCAGGGTTGGAGTTGATTGGCAGCGGCGCTCGCACCTTCAGGTACATGTCGTCCAGCCACCACGCTGTCACCTGCACATTACGTGCTGTATTATAAGACACAACTTGTTTTTTAAAGGCGTGTAATATTTTCGATAGCGGATAAAAAACGTTTTATTATAGTGATGTCCAGTTCGACGTGTTCGACTTGTTCAATTCGCTCATGCTTTAATAGAGTTGATGGGTCTTTTGACATGCTTCTTCTCGAGTAAGTGAAACTTTTTTAAACAGACGTATTATATACAAATAAGTCCTTAAGTAACGTCATTGTTTTAAAGCACTGTAAATAAAAAAAATTATATACCTATATTATTGTGACTGATACTAGTACAAACTAGTAAGTAAACCCCTAATTCATAAGGTTTGTCTATCTGTCTTAATACAATCTCTCTCTGTAGGTGTCTATTGCCTAGATTTTTTTTGATCACTTTGCCAAGCTCCATTCTAATGAAGAAACTATTTGAATATTATATTGAATTGAATTCGAAGCACTGCAGGGTTCACGAAAGCCTTATAAAACGAAACATACACGCCAGGGAATAGAGAAAAAACTTTTTAACTGTTAATTATTGTTTTATTGTTAAACGCTTAAATCTCAGATATTAAAAATAATGGCTATAAGGTACAGTAGGGCTTAAAAAGAATAGTGTCCGTCCTTTTCTCCTCGTCCTCTTCGTGGTGGTGCGGGGCTCCTCCTCTATATATCTCGCTGTATTTATTTTGTACTGAAACGCTTGTGGCCTGCTGTGTTCATCGGATTCATCACTAGTATCTAAGAATACGCTCTCCAAATTGGAAAGGCGCTCGGCAGGCCGCACGTACTTGGATTTGTACACATAGTTTCGAAAAGAGTCTACCCTGTCTCGCAAATATTTAGATCTTGGCTGTGCGGACTCCTCCACCATCGGCCGCTCTATGGCGAGTCCAACAGCGTCTCTATGTGCAGCTTGCGTGTTTATGGCATTCTGTATCGCGCCCACTCTCTCTTTCCATGACAAGCCCTGAGGATGATGCTGATACCTTAAACCGTCTCTGTAAAAGTCATTGTCCTTCTTTATAAACAGTGGCTTCGGTCTAAAGTAACGATCCTTCATGAGCGGTTTATCTATTGTATTGAACTGCGGCTTTAAGATCAGATGCCGAGGAAGAGCTGGCCGCCGCATTATCATTGGTTTTTGATGCCTGTTTGCGTCTTTTTCCATATTTCTCGGTGTAACCAGACGCTTAGAGAAGAAGTCTTGTGTATTCATCGTCAATAGGTCCTTTTTATTTGCGGTCGGTATCCGCCTCATTAAGTTTCCGTGCCTGTTTAAAACTATTTCTTTCACCGGGTAAAGGTTAGTCTTTGCATACGGATCTAGGAAACGCTCTTTATTTGATGTTGGCTTCCAGATATTTTTCATCACAACACCAGCATTGTTTCTCTTCACTGGTTCGTTATTAGTGCTCTTAGTGTATTTTTCAGTACAGTTGTTACTCTTCAATAGTCGGTTAATTTCCTGTATACTACGAATCAAGTCACGATTCAGGTTTCTTAAAACATCACAGGTACTTGGTGCTGCAACAGGATGCAATGTAGTTAATGTCATTTTAGACTTATTTTTTCTAACATTATAACCATTCACCATGTAATCAAATTGTTCTTCTGTGGTTGGTTTGTATGTGTTGTAAATAATCTTTCTGTATTTTCTCGTGACTCTTACTATAGGAGTTAAAGTTGATGGGTTTCTTTGTAAATTCTGCTTTAGTTTATAAATACTTGGATAATGTTTATTATAATTTAGTAGCTTATTTGTGTTTTCTTTAAAATTATTAACTTTTATTGTTGGAGTTGACTTTGCATTTACAATGACCTTATCAAATAATAATATGTCAGAAGAAGTAACTAAATTACGTTTCTCTGAGGTTAAATGGATACCATCGCTAGTTCTACTTGTTACTACACGATTATGAAGATCACTAGGTGCACTCAACAAAACCTTTTTAGTAAAGAGTTTATTAGGTACTCTAATTGGATAGTTGTAAGGAGTTGTGGTTTTGAAATCTTCTGGTCTTATGTATTCTTTAAATGAGTAGCTGGTTGCTGGTAGGCTTTGAGTTATCACAAAGTCCTTATTTGATGTACTATTAATGTCATTATTATAATCGTTTTCAATTTTTGTGATCAAACTGTGTTTTCCAATTAAATTCAAACCAGTAGTTCGCTCCACAGGGTATTCTTTAAATGTTCTCTCGGTAGTAAGTAATGTCCATTTATGATTATTGAAAAATAAGTTTTTACTTTCGTGTTTACCGTAAGCGTTTTCATTTTCGTCACTAAATATTGTACTTAATTCTTTGAAAATTGTTTCAAAGTCTGCCTCATTGTCAGTTTCTTTTGAAGGCAAATCAATAGATTTAAGAGACCAGTCGTCACTTGTATTCATTACCGCTTGAGAAGTATGTCCTTTGGTTTCTTTTTGTTGTTGATAGTTATATTGAGTTGCATTGTTAGCTTCTACAATTGTAATATTTTTGTACGATGAATTGGAGATTTCAGATTCCATATTGTTGTGGGTTAGGACTCCTTCACTTTTTTTGGTACGGTGATTTGTATTACTTACTGTATATAGTTCCTTTGTTTCAAAATTTATTGGAGTGGAATTTCTAGTAAATGATACATTTGAATGTATATTAGATTTGTGTGGCTCTGCTATTTTTTGCGACAAGTTAGTAGATGAATCTAGAGCTTCCTGATTAGTAACGTAAACTTTGAAGTCTTTAGCCATAGTAGCAATATAATGGTCTGGTATGTTGTCCATTGAATAAGTTAAGGTACGAGCGTTAGAATGGATGATAGCGTAGGAATTTTCTGTGTGATTTTCCACATCCTCAGTTTCAATTCGGAATCCGGTAATTGTTGCAAGCACTTTTTTGGAAACTTCTGTTGTTGAATAAACATTCTGTGATGACTTCACTAACGAGCTCGATGTTGGTTTATCAGTATTTTTTCTTGAATTCGTTTGTGGCATTTTGCTATAACGTGTGTTCTGTAGAAAAGTATCCGAATATTTCTCAGTCATTGCATTACTAGTAAAATGAGGTTTTTCTGATTCTTTCTGCGTATTGCTTTGATAAAACATTGTTAGAAACGTCAACGATGGAAACGTGGATGTTGAGAGGTCAATGTTAGTTCTATTGATACGTACTTTATTTTGGGTTGTTACATCAACTGTTGATATAATATTCGTGTCTGTTTGCTGTGTTCTATGAGCCATATTGACTGGGGAAGAAATCTGGTTCTTATAAGCATCGCCCTGGACAACTGCGCTGTTGTTTTCAATAAAATATGAGTTTGTTGTATTATATATAGTAGTTTTTTCAGTAAAATTCTCATCTGTAGCGACTAAAGTATCACTATTTGCGGTAGAAGAGCTGCTATTATTATTACTTGAAATATGTACGTTACTATCTCCATATACTTCATTGTCATACTTTTGTATATTCTGCAATTTTAAAACTGTATTATTTTCAGTTCTTATTCTTATTGGCGATTCAGTAAAATGTGCTGGAATCCTCTCGCTTGTTACAGTCGATTTTCCGTTATTTGTTCCCATTTTATACGTTGAATTATTAATTGTTTTTGGAGCATTCTCTATGGTGTTAGCATATGTTTGATATTTCTCGTTTTTCATGTATTTTTCAGTAGTTATACTATTGTTAAAACTTATTTTATACATGCCATTTTCCAAAATGTAATTTTTAGGAGTAAGGGTAAAGGAATTATTATAAGTCTCATTCAGATTTCTATGTGGCGAAAACCTAACGGTTGATGAAATATCTTGGCTTGTTATAAAAAGCTTGTGAGATTCTTTCAATGGCATAGCATCACTTGTATTGGCTTCGTGTGTTAATAATCTGTTCTGTCCCATTGAGTGTCTAACATCGGTGATGGTTACTGGATTTTCAGTCAATGTTGTTTTAACAGCAGCAGAGGTTTGACTTCCTGGGAAGGACGGCTTCTCACCATTATGATCTTTATTTTTTATAAAATTAGTGACTATTTTAGCAGGTTTCGTTTTGAAAAGCCAATTACCAGTGGTAAGATCCTGAATATCATTAATGTTATGTATTGTTTCACTATTGCGTGATTTCGTGTGCTTTTTATCATTACTGTTGATATTATGTTCCTGATATTTGGATGCTACCATATGGTCCTCTGTTATTACATCATCATTATGTTTTATTGTATACATTCCAGACACAGAAGTCCCAGTAGTAAAGTAGTCTTCATTAAAATTTGGCGTGTGTTCAGATAAATAATAATTTGTAGAAGGTAGTTCTGTCCTTGGTTCTTTATATAATTTTTTTAATGTTGTGACAGTTTCGATTTCAGTTCCCGGAAGAGATTTCAGTACGAAATCGTTTCTTTTAGTTGAAACCAACAAATCCAGACCACTATTTTCTTCAGTGAAAACATTTGTTGTTTCGCCAATTCCTTTTTTAATACTCTTATCATATTTATTAATAACAAAAGGCTTAAATTTTGGAGGCGTAGTATTTTTTTTTCTATCTGAAAAACTATTCCAATAATAATTAGATGTATTTGCTCTTAACCTGTTATTGTCAGTTGTTAAAGTAGACATATCTAATGTTTTTGAGGTTGATTCGTTTGTTCTCTTTTCTTTGTATAATTTAGAAGCTTCAGTTTTAAATGTTATTGTTAAATTATTATCTGCAGCCATACTGAAAGGTTTCGTTGTCAAAGTTGAATTGAAAATTACATTCTTATAGTAATTTTCACTATGCTGTTTCATAAATATCGAAGGTATATTTGATCTTTTGAACGATTCCAAACGATATTCCGGAGTCGTCATCATTTTATCAATCATTAAATTATGTGATGTCAAGGTCACTTTTGGCATAGTTTTTAATGTTGGATTTATTTCAAGGCGTCCTTTTACCGTTTTACTCTCCTTCATATCCGTAGTGCTTTCTATATATCTTTTTGTTACAGTTTCAGTAGCAATTTCGGTAGGCGAGGCTTCCTCTCCTTGAAGATCATTAGTAACCGTTGTCCCTTTTTTGTTGTAGTTAGGATAAACATGAAAACGATCGACTATTATTTGGGATTGTGTTGATGTGTAATCATGTGAACCTTTTTGCGTTGTATTTGCTAACTTGACTTGATTTTTATCTTTGGATTTATTCGACTTATAAAGTACTGTAGATTCCTGCGATTTTAGAATTAAATTTCTAGGTGAAACTAATAACTTATTTTTATTCATTACAATACTTTCTGGATACTCTGATAAACTGTCATTGAAGCTAGTTCTACGGCTGGCGTCTGGTAAATCTTCTTTTAAATATTTCTTACTGGCATTTTGTTTAGAAAACAAATCATCGTGCCATTTTTTATCTATGCTTATATTGATTTTGTTACCGGGTACTATAGGACCCATAATTTCATGAATTTTAACATAATCTGTGAAGTTCTCAGTCATGTTCACGGTATTTGATGGGTCTGACACTGGAATTGAGGAGTTCATTTCCATAGGAATTGTTATTGGATTTATAAACGTATCTTGCCAATATTCTGTCTTATTATAGGGAACGGTTATATTTTTCCGAACACCTTCAGGTCTTAATTTTGTTTTAATTTGGTACTGTTGCAGTTTGTTTTCCTCTTCAATAGGTTTTGTAGATGATATTGAACCAATGTAAGAGAGCTGTAGCTGGTATTCTTTATTTTCTTCCTCTATAATACTATTCTCAGAAGTTGGACTTATGGTAACTTCGTCGTGGCTCTTCAATAATGTTTCTCTTAACATTTTTATACGATCATTAGGTATTTTAGTAGTAAAACTAGAATTAGTTATTTCACTCAAAATAAATGTTGAATTCTCATTAAAATGTAGTGTTAAAACTCTCAATTCTTCGTTTTCATTTGAAAGATTAGTTCTCGTCATGTAAAAATCAGACGCGAGAATATCTGAATCTGCAGTAACGTATTCTGGGTATGCATTGTCTGCAACAGTGCTTGAGGTTTTATTAGTTCTTTTCAGACTTTCACCAAATTTTCTCGTGTAAATAGGTTCGGCAGAAACTTTGTAGGTATTATATTGGTCTATAAGCTCACTATTCAATGAAACTGCAACTTCTTTAGGTTGTTCAGTGTTGAACGTATCATTTCCAGTATTTAGTAAATGTTGTCCTTGTATTAGCTTTATCTCCTGTGTGTACGATGTATTGTCTGATTTTAATTTATTTGTAGTAAATACAGAGTATTTATTTTTTGTTACAAATGATTCTGTATTATCCGTTGCAAGTTTATGAAACATTGTTGATGTTGGAGTTTTGATAGTTATAATATTTGCAATATTATCATGCATATCTTTAATACCTGTACGATTCTGTTGAGGAATAGGTTCATACAATTCTGAATGTGATTTGTGAGAATTTATTTGCATTTCCTCCATTACATTTTGCGTGGTTGGAGACGACAGTGCAAATTTTGTTGTTTTCATAACATCTAGACGAGCTAAACGTGTATTAAAGGACCTTGGAGAGCTCAGTGCTCTTTTTGAAGTTGACAGTTGTCTATTATGTGGTTCAATTTTTCCGTTTGATTCAGTATTTTCCACTATGTTATATCTCTCAGTGGTGCTATTTGTATCTGCTCGCAATGATGCACTAACAACTATTGAAAACTCTCTTTGACTTTTCATTTGCATTTGTGGTAAATCAGGTTTTTCAAATGAGTCTGATAGCAAAAATGTCTTGCTATGAGGATTTATTGTCCCACTATAGTGATTTAATACAGAATTTGTTGTGAATCCGAGTTTATCATATACTTTTGTCAATGTACTCGTATAATTTTTTGATGAATTTATTTGACCATTTTCATTTATTCCATATTTTAACATGATCTGGACTGCTTTGGATTCAGACTTTTTGCCACTTAGTGTATCTAGCATCGATAATTTAGGCATTACATTCATTTCACTATAAACTTTTGCAGTATTCTTCATATTTTTCAAATTATTGAAATCACTTGGAAAATCATGTTTATCGTTCATACTATATTTAGTGGTTTCAGATGTATTGTTTATTTTGACAGCTGTATTAGATCTTCTCGGCATTGTTGTGTATGTTGAGCTCTCGGTGCGATAGTTTTGGTCCTTAGGGCTCACTAATAGTATACCCTCATCGATTAGAGGAACAATTGTATTATTCATATATTTGATCCGGATTTGGCTTTGTTTTCCACTAAGAACAAATTTGCCCGTTGTTGAAGCATTTTCATGTATTGACATATTATTACTTATTTTATAACTTATATCTGATGTTTTTGTTGGGCTACCTGTAGTATGGTCTTGAAATAATGTCAATTTATCTACTTGATTGATATGCAGGTTTTCTGTAGTATATTGTAACACTTGAACATTAGGAGTTTCGCCATCAATCAAAGTATTCACTGGAAACACAATGTCGCCCCGATCTTGAGTTGTGTTTTGTTTGATTTTGTTTGACGATTTTTCCAGACCATAGTTGTGGTTTAAATATTGTTCATGTTTTTGTGGAAGTGAATTCGATTTCCACCTATATTTTTTTAACATTAAAGTTGTTTTATTGCTAATGTTGGCTTTTATTGGAAGAGGAGATCCACTTGACAAATTAACCGTTTCAGTAATTGGTTGGTCTTTCATATCATATTGTTTTATATTAGCTTGAATACTACCTGGTAATAGTGTTTTTATCGTTTCAGAATTATTCTTTTTGTAATCTCTTACATGTTCGTCATTTATGTTTGTTGTATGCTTTTCAGTATCACCATTTGAAATATTAATTGAATAAAGCTTATTGGTGTGTTGCAAGTTTTCTACATATTTATTATTTTTATTAATTTCTGTAGCTTGATAATCTATGTTATATGTATTTGTTGGTTCATATAGAAGCCGCAAGTTAGGCGTTAGTTTGGTTGATACTTTTTGTTGATGTCCCTTCGTTTTTGCAGATTTTATACTTGCTAGAATCCTTTCTATGTCATATACTTCTAAGTCACTTTTCGTGTGATGTTCCTTATAACCTTGGGTATAAACATTTAAGGGGTAATCAGTCGTCACATTGCTATTTTCATCTTGTCGAATAGCCTTTTGATCTCTTTGATACGGCTGTGTAGTGAGACTGCTTGTTCCCATGTTCTCCATATTTGCATAAGATTTTGTGGCAGTATTGTATGATTGGATGTAAGGCATACGTGTTGTCAACGAACTTCTTAGTAATGTACTACCGATCATTTCATTCAACTTTAATCTAGCAGCTGTTTTATCTTGAATTGAAAATCTTTTTGGCGTATTCAAATTTGCTTTTGATACTTCATATCGTTCGGTCATTAAATTAAATGCTTTAGGATGTGAAGTAATATCATATTGCAATATCGTGGAATGTTTATTTTCTAATGGTGTAAGATTTGTTTTTATAGTTCGTTTTGCGTCACTAACTGTGCTCCGTTGTTTAGAAGGTTTGACATATTTCTTAATATTTAACAGAGAAAGAGTTGAGGGGTATTTTTCTATGGACTCACGGATAAACTTATCTAACCCTCTTTTTACTTCTTCCTTGAATGAGTATGGTTTAAGGGTTTTTTCCGCATATTTTGTTTGATTCTCTGTTGCCATTTTTGATCTTTTCTTAGTAGTTTTTCTTCCTTTAGCTTTTCCAGTTTTTATATATCGTTTCGATGTCAGTAAATTTGTAAATTTCATAGTTTGCGTTGAATCTGTGGTGAGTATCATCCTGGTTGTATTCAGTATATTTATAACGTTATTAGTTGATCTTGTGACATCAAAAGTAGCATAGGGTAACGTTTGACGGGTTCTCTTGTCATCTATTTCGGTATTATGTGCTAGAGACTCAAGAGTTGATGCTTTTTTCGTTGTTTGATAGAAATTTTTATCTGAATATTTTTCGTCGGACGGTACTAGAGTGGATGCCTCTACTAGTATTGGTGATTGTATCGTGTTTAGGGCTTCTTTAAACTTTGGCTTATTTATATTTTTTAAATTGTTTTGTTGTGATCCATTTGAAGATCGTATTTTACCTAGCTTATTTATCGACTTGTCGCATAGCATTAGTTTATTATTATCCTGTATTGGAGTGACGGGATGTACCTTAATATTAACCGTAGCATCCTTCGTATTTATCAATTCTGAAGTAAATTCTAGTAGACCAGATATAGTTGTTTTTACAGGCATTGGATCTTCTCTAGTATCATTTACTATTGAAGGTAGAATATATGTATCTGCAGTTGACAATAACTCTGTATCAGTAGCAAGAATAAATTCTTTGTATGAAAGCGTAAGATGTTCTGGTACTTTATCTTGCAAAGATGCTATGTCACTGTCAGTCGTTTTTATAGTTTTTTTGGCGATAGATCTATGTAATAAGTCCTTATACGAAGTGGCCATCTTATCACGATTTTCCGAATCTGTTAGTACTCTATTCTTTACTGATTTATTAATTGGTAAATGTGTAGGTAATGCGTTTGTTATAGATTTTTCTTTACTTTCATTTCCGTTGCGATAGAGATAGCGCGTAACATTCGATTCAAAGCGTTTCTTTTCATTAATTGTAAACGTATTCATATTATTTGGTGCGATAGTTGAGACTTCGTATGTAGATTCTTGCGTTGTGAATAAATTATTAGCTTTAGCTGCGAAATTTTCACCCTGTTTCTCCATAGCTAGTTTAATAGTGGTAATTATTTTAGTGGCACTGAAAATATCGTTCAACATTTCCGTGGTGACAGATTTGCCAGTAGTGGTATATGGAGAAGTCATGTCATTATAATGCAATTTGAATGTATCAAAACTTTGTGTATTTTGTTGCTTTAGCGGTAAAGTACTACCCAGCTCATCAAATAACACGTATGTATTGTTGCTCTGGGAGATCCCTGCACTTGTTGTAAGCTGTGGTATAACTGAAGCATTTTCGACCATTATATTCATTGCATGAAGTTTATTCCTTTCTTTTAAAGAATACGGTTTATTTGTAGTCGTGGTTCTTTTGTTTTCTTGAGACATTATTTCTCCAAAAAAATTTCCGTAGTTACTGGTACTCGTTATTGTGGGTATGGGTCTTGTTGGTAATAGAGTTTGAAATTCAGTTGATATAATGTATTGGTTATCACTCATATTATTTACATATGAGTATTGTGGCATAACTTGGCTCGTATTCTTAATAAGTACTGGATGAAATACAGATTTTGACTGCAAACTTTTAGCACTAGGTTCCGATGTCGATAAATTTCGCTTCAAATGTTCAAATTTTAATTCATTATCTAATTTCCAAGCTTCCACACGTTCTGAAGTGGGTTTTCCGATATTGTTTCGATAAAGCGTTGTTTTTGTCTTCCAATCAAGCCAGTTATTGGTGGTGGCAATACTACTAAAATTTGTTTTCTTTTGAAGCGACGACTTCTGTGTACTTGTAGTAAATATATGTTTGTTCGATGGTAATGTTCTTACGGGAAAACCCGTTGTTAACTTTTCGTTTGAATTCGACTGTTTAGTATAAATCAATGCTATCGGAGCTCTTTCAGTAAAAATATAGCTAGATGTAAAACTAGCATTCATATTGTTTTCAAAGTTTGCTGTTATCTTTGAATTACGAGAAGAGTTTGATAAAGTCGTTCTGATTGTCTCTTCATTATTATCAATTTCTGCTTGAAAAATATCAGTATTAAAATCTTCAGTGTTTTTCTTAAAATGATTCGTCACTGCTTTTATGTATTGTGTATTACTGGAATAGTTGTGATGTGACTTTGTTACATCTTCTTCAACTTTGCTTTTGATAGACTTCGAATCTGAATATTCGGTCGACTTGCCATCAATTGATTTAATAGCCGCTCTATTTATAACCAGGTAGCTCTTAGTTGTCCATAGAAGATTACTCGTTGATGCGTCTAAAGGCACTATTTCGTTTAATAAATTGCCATTCTTTTTTAAATCTCTGAATCTTAATTTTGATTGAGACACTTTTGAATTAATAAGGTTCGTATTAGCATTAATCCATTTGTGACTGTTATCTGTCTTGTCTGGCTTTCGGCTTGATAGCTTTATTTTTTTTTCCGCTCTATGTTGACAACTGATATTATTTCCACAACGTGTTAATCCTTCGATAATACGATTTCTCGCTAATGTGATATTGTGAGATTGGACGTTTTGTTCATACTGTTTTACCCAATTCTTTATTTGAGATAAAGCATGCTCGTATTGCGTTTGATTTCGATCAGGTTGTAATGCCAATTCTGTGCTTTCCATGCTATTTACTGAATTGTCGTGTTTTTTTATCAAGTGTTTCTTACAGGTAACAGTAGTCTGTCCATTTTCACAACAAATAGTACTGTAATCAGTATGATTTCTTAATGTGACAACATCTATGTATATTTTAATAGTGTTGTTTTTCCTAAGCAATCTAAAAACTTTTGTCATATTCTGTTTCTCACATTCTATTAAAAATGTGAACACAGATTGTAAGTGACAATCCAATACGATGTCATTATTTATCAATTCTTCGCTCTCTTTATTTCGGTCGCCATACTTTGCATCCATAATATCAATATCTACAATGGAATGGGAATTAAGTGTTTCGTTTAGTTCATTTTCTTCAATAGTTTCCGATTCACTGATCGTTTTATTCCCGCTCACTGTCGGATGAAATGTCAGAATAACTATAACACTGTGACTGGAACTGCGCGCTACACGAGGTTGTGCCTTGCCAAAGAGACTGCGTCTCCTTATTCTGTACTTATGAATATCCCTGGTGTCTATCAAAGCTTTGTACAAAATGTGATGCAGTTTTGATTTTATTCCTTCCTTAATGTTTTGCACTGGACTTCTTAAAGCCTCCTCCAACTCATTCGTTATACGCTTTCCACATTTTGTATGTTCCAAAAATGATTCATCGTCATCCTCTCCCGTTGCTATTCGTGTAGAATTAATTTTGCTCGCTAGCTCTTGTCGTAGGTTGAAACAGGTGTTGTTATATATTTTCCGATACAGGCTAAAGACGTCGGTGCTATGGACATGTTCGTCAACCTGGAGAGTGTTTGTTCCATCGTCCACTACGAAGCTATCCTGGTTTTCCCGAAGGGTCTCACGCATGCAAACACACAAACTTCTCAAAAGTCTTAATGTCACGTCAAATAGGTGTTCATGACTATTCGCCGCATCCACTGATTTAAGAATCTTTGTCAGCACTGTGTTATCACTAATCGGCACTAACTTACGTTCAACTAAAGCTTGTCGTTTGCCTACAAAATAGATCAGTAAGAGCCAAATTAGGGTTTTCATTTTAAGTCGGAAACTGTTTTCGCGACATGTTTGGAATTAGCACTGGGAAACAATGAGCTACACGTAACGCCATGTTTTGGGTTGTGGTTTAGTAAATACCCCGTCACTTGCACGAGCGATAAGGCTGAGGCCGAGGGGAATTGTGCCTTTGCGTTTGTAATACATCTCATTGATATTTCATCACAATGTCGTGTAACGATTGACTTTCATACGTAATTATTGCTTGCCTTATATCTAATATACACTAATCATTCTAAGAATTAGTTGAATGTTTACTTGCTACAATTCTACTACACAGTCCCATAGCTCAAGTTTCTGATAATCTTACCCAATTGTCCATCTCATCATGCCGCTCGAGCAGCGTGCTCTGCAGGCGCGGGCCGAGTTCTTCCATGAACCCTCGCACGAGTCCTTTTGTATGCTCTAGCTGCTGCTGGCTCGTCACTACGGCTGCGAACTCTAGGTATGTCTCCATAGTAGCCTCCAGGTCTGGTACTGGCAGCTTCGGCAGCTGGGCGTTCTGATAATACAAAAAGTATTTTATTCCTTCACGAAAATAGATAGAGCCATTATATTGCTACAGGTAACTGAACTTCCTGATCTGTGTTACAATAACATTTTCTTTTCTTTTGGTTTTCTTTAGGTGTCTTTAGGTCAGATGTTAATAAAAAACTGATTTCTAGGATCTATATGGGTTAGTATACAAAGAATTAGAGTTAGTATATACCCACAGAGTAGTAAAGCAATGGTTACTTCAATTTAAATCAAGGTTCTAAATTTGCCCCTTTAGGAAAACAATTGCAATATGAACAAACCTGAAAGTCTTCTTCGTCTGTGCCGTACACCTGGGTGCTGAGCCATCGCTTTGGCAGGGACAGAAGTGACTCACCCCATGCTGTAACAATGATGCATGGTCAGTTTCCTCTCGCTCCTTACCTATCAACAATCTCCACACTAACAGACCTATTTCGCTTCAACCACATTCGCCAGTCGTTTCTTAAATTGTCAATTCAGCTTTTGCTGCTCTATATATAGAATATGTATTAACTTGTCACTCAATTATACTATTCATCACCTAAAGGCATCTCAGACAACAGACAAAAGACAACAGATCATAGATAATGAGAAATCTACCAACAAATGGGCATACCATACTATTCCCCGCTCGCAAACAGGACACAACTCATCGAACTGTTTAGGGATGGAGTGGCAATATCCTGCCGCAGGAAGCACCTATCCCTCTCTAAAATCATCGCTCCTTAATTAATTTATTTTACAAGAATTGATTTTGGGGCATAAAATAAAGGGATTTGCGGAATAGTTGATTATTTATCCAATTGAAAGACATTAATGGATATGCGCTACGAAAAATTATCTTAAAAAAGACGGGCAGATGTGTCAGCATGAGATCTATACTTCCATTTCCATGAACACAATATGTTTGATTATTATTTATAATGTACATAATTGAACAAAGTACTACTTTGGCAGTATTAACATTTAAGACACCTGATTATTTCCCAAGTAAGGTGCAAAGTCTGCTCGTTATTGAATAAAGTCCCCGCATTGTGTCTGTTTACACAATAAACGCAATATCCACAATTCATTATTTAAATGCGATGTTATATAAACGGTATATGCAATTTTTTTTATTGCACCCGTCGTAGGCCAGGCCGGTCGGTAGTTCAATATATCTAAAAATATATATAACTCAAAGGTGACTAACTAACTGACTGACATAGTGATCTATCAACACACAGCCCAAACCACTGTACGGATCGGGCTGAAATTTGGCATGCAGGTAGATGTTATGACGTAGGCATCCGCTAAGAAAGGATTTTGATTAATTCTACCCCAAAGGGGATAAAATAGGGGATGAAAGTTTGTATGAAACTTTGTCAATTTTAAACCGATCGGGCTGA
This sequence comes from Drepana arcuata, assembly GCA_016069955.1. NCBI lineage: Eukaryota > Metazoa > Arthropoda > Insecta > Lepidoptera > Drepanidae > Drepana > Drepana arcuata. Next base: position 172,132 of record JACCPG010000102.1, read on the forward strand.
GACTTTACATGCATAAAGCTACTATGACGTAGGCATCCCCTATACACACACACTCATCCAAAATAAATAAAAAATACTGCGCAAAGTCACTATCCCACGCGGACGAAGTCGCGGGCACAGCTAGTTATTTATATGGCACTGTAGCATTTTTTGACAGACAGTTGAGAATAGAAGAGGTAAAATAATGGGATGTCAATAAAATTCGACATGAAAGCTTCTTTATAAAACACAATACAAATTTACAATAAAGTGATCTAAAAATATAACTTTACTTGGCCAAGATGTGTCCCCATCAATAAGCTCCCCAACTTAATTACATACCTATATGAAGACTGGTAATGGACGGACATCAAACAGGGGACGAATGACGTCACTATTGCGACAAATTGCACAAATTAATGATTCCAAGGGCGGACAGTGACCGATCGAACGCATTCAATACATCTGTCGGGATGTCTTCATTTTCCAACATCATGTTTATTACCTTCGTGGTGGCCGAGTGGTTCGGGGAGTCGCCTGCTCGACTACAAAGATTGTTCGAAGTTCGAATCTCAACTGTATCATGGAGCTTTTTCTCAACTTATGTACATAAGTTAACCACACCATGAGTTTTCGATGGAGGAAAAAACTTCGAGTGGAAAAGTGCAATCGCTAAAAAATAAATTCAATGGCGTGTGGATACTGGAGAAATGGCAATGGACTTGCCGTCATGTTGTTACCTATACAGAAAAGAGGGTGCGTTACTACACACCTCTGCCTACCCCTTCGGGGACACTTGCGAAAAAGTGTGAAGATATATATAGTAATTATATATTCAGTACATTATATCTTTGATAAAAGCTCCACAGTGTCTGGCAACACCGCCTCACAGAAGGTTCAAATTAACTTGCAGATGACAGTTCCCACGGCGATCACAGGGGGGTTGGCATACTTAACTATACCTACTTACTGTTAGTAATATATCAGTGAATCCTGTGACTATAATAATTATACATAAACATGTTTGTTTGCTTCATCCTTACTGCTCATATTATAAATGTCAATGTTCTTGAATTTGTTTTTATTCAATGACGACATTATAGTTTAACGGGATTGGACGTAATTTGGCATAGCGATGTTTTATTTTAGACCACGTTCCAACTACCTGGATCAAATTGATCGGACGCTCAAGGACAGGAACGTCAAGAGTACTCGAAACCGACGAGCATGTCTGATGAGACTGAGAATGTGGACAAAGTGAAATATGTATGTAAGTCTAGAGAGAACTGGCTATAGCCAGTCTCTGCCTACTAAAAATTCCACCATTAAAAGCAACATTTACGCAGATGGAACCGCGATATCTGCTAGTATTGTATACATGTTAGTTTTTATCCATAAACGGAAATAGTTAAGTGCCGTCGCCTTCTTATCGGTATCCTTCCGCGTGACACAGATTTGGGTCATTTATTTTATGTGTAGTTTAGTCTTAGTTTTCTATAATAGTTGTATTATATAGAAGTAAGTTTGTGAAATAAAACTCCTTATGTATGAAAATAATTTGAAGGTCCTGAATTAAAACTGTTGGGACAGTATATATTATCTGTGAAAACACTATTAGCTAATGTCACACCCCTTCGTCCCTTCGCGGACCTTTTCGGGAGGTTATTTTATTCAGTTACCTTATTAGGCAACGCCGACACGCATACCTTATTCAAGCTTGAATGTATCCTACACGGGCAATAACTAGACATACGAATCTAAATCCGAGAATAAATTAACAGAACCTACAAAGTCTTCCCTCAGTGGGAATCGAAACCTTGCCCTCCAGCAAGAACTTAGTCAATAGGTCAGACGTCTGTCTGCTGACTGTTACGTTCACTTATTAGTAAGGAAATTATGGGTAGTATATTATAAAGATGTATGTATAGTCCTGCTTGAGTAACGGCGATGAGCTAGCCATCTTTCATGTTGGCACCTAAAATATATCGGAAAATTGGTGTGAGAGTACTACCTATACACCTCTGCCTACCCCTTCGGGGACCCTTGTGAGAAGGCGGGATTTTATTATTATCATGCCCAATCACTCACGGGATAGGCAGAGAGAGTGAAGCGCCTATTCACAATCACAATAAAATATCCTCACGCCTTCCCATATAAGGGTCCCTGAAGGGGTAGTTAGAGGTGTATAGGTAGTACCCATACCTATATAGCTATATAATGAATCATATGTATACCCTTTACATCTACTTAAATATAAAACCAATGTTAAAAAGCTTCATGTCACCTACTTACTGCATCGCTGTAATAAAATAAAAACGCACGAGTCAGCTCGTGTCCGCAACTTGATTACACAACCCTACGTGATGTATGCTGCAGTCTGAGTGGAGTCGGTGACAGGCGGAGCGGGGGCAGAGGCGGGAGCGGGAGCGGGTACGATCTTACAGTTTAGTTTTTTCACTATGGTGGCATTATGTTATGTTAATGTGTGTGTAAATAAATAAATAAATAAATTATGCATGTTGCAAAAAGCTGATTACAATTTGTAGGAGTTTTAGTATTGTACCCCTTCTTAATTAATACCTACAAGTGACCCTCCCCGGCTTTACTCGAGTACAAACATTCTTTTGGTATATCACAAATGGGTTAAGGTTTTCGCTAAAAGACAGACTGACAGACAATTTGTCCTTTTCCGACATCGCCAATAAGTAGCACCATATTTCAACCAACTTACACAAAATCTTAACAATTTATACATTTGAACCCTCCTCTTGAATAATTCTGGCTTTAAAAAAAAACTATTAAATCGGTTCAGGAATTGGGGAGTTTATCACGAAGAGACAGATAGACATGGAGGCTTTGTTGTAAGTGTAATGAATGAAAAAAGTAAAGCTTACAGTGCATGGACGGCTGCCAAGCACTTGATCCAAGAGCTGTTCAATGCAGGTTTGTTAGCGCAACTCGGCAGATAGACAATGCGCATGTTATTGTTTCAAGACCTATGCAGCCTACATCCTGCTTATATTACACGATCGCTAGTCGTTACCGACTATGAAAAAAAACGTGAGCCGTGAGCGTGTACTATATATATTGACACTAGCAGTGCCCCACGGCTTCAGCCGTGTAAAGTATTTCAATGGTAGAATTTATTCTGTAATAAAACATATCCTATTTGTTAATCAAGCTAACAATCTATGTCTGTGCCAAATTTCACCCAATTCCGTTAAGTAGTTTAGTATGAAAGAAGAGCAAAGCATTTTAATAATTATAATTAATATTATGTAGGTATATTAGAGTAAGGAAGAGTGAATAAAGATTGTAAAAACAGATATACACTGCGAAAGAGTATGGAAAAAGAGGCTGAGGAAGACCACGTTCTAGCTACCTAGATCAATTCGGACGGACATCAAGGATGGCAACGTCAAGAGTACTCGTCGACGAGCATGTATGAAGAGATTGCTTAATGTGAACGAAGCGAACCAGCTCTATATGCTCTATATCAGCCAGTCTCGAAGTGCTGATAAGTACATATTATGTGCTGATATGTCATATAATGAAACTGTTTCAACTATATGTTTATTTAGATAGACATACATACTCGTATGTTATTTGAGTAATAGTATAAACTCGATATTAAATAATTATTCTTATGATAATTATGTGATAAGCATTATTATCTAATTTTAAATATTTTGTTTGCCCAGCTGTGGAACATAGCTCCTATACCTGTGTAAATTAATACCATATTATTTTCTATGTTCACGAAATATTTATACAAAAGACAAACTGTCAAAACGCTCGCTCGGCCGCGGCCGCTCGCACCGAGCTCGCAGGCCAGTGGGGCGGCTTCGTCGTCATGGCGACGCAGGTGCGATCGATCGCAGGTGAGCCTCACCCTACACCTCGCACCCCTGACACAGCTTTGTAAACGCAACACTTTCTATACGCGACCTGAGGGCTTAGTGCCTGAATACAACATAAAAGCTTGTTTCAGGTATCGAGGTCGTTTTGTGGGAAGTACTAGATCCGGCAAATGGGAAGCTTTCAAACGTAAAGAGAGTTCGTTATAGTGACAATCTGTGCCTCCCGCATAGATTGTCCCGTTCAAAACAAATGGATGCGCATAGTGACAGGCCAAGTTTAGTTGTGTCTAAAAAAGGAAATAATAATTAATAATCTTTAAACAAATTATAATGTTATAGAATGAATTCAATTGTATGCCTAATTTGAATTTAATTTAATTTAATGTAATGGATTGTAATTGTTATTTATTTTAGTGTTTTTGTGTGTATATTTAGAATTCGTCTTACGTCTCAGAATTTTTTCTCAAACGTATGCGGGTTTTCGCTCGTTGTTTAAACTCCAGTGTGCTCGTGGTGTTTGCTAATCACTATACTTAAGTTCAGAAAAAACTCATTTATACTGCAGGGATTCGAACTAGCCACCTTCTGGCTTTGTAAGTTACTATTCAAACCAGTGTACCAATCTCCTCATATAAATTCTATGCGATTTTAAAGTCCTAAACACAATAGTAACAGTTGTATAATACCAAGAAGTGTTCTAAAACCAACTTAAATCTGAAACAACGAATTTCTCGTTCGCAAAGTGAATAAAAGCATGATTCAGAACAAATTTGTCAGTTTGTCCCAAGTAACGAGGCCGCAGCGCGCCCCTAACGAGGCCCGCCACTGCTACAACTTGCTCCAAATCACATACGAACAACTGTTTTGAGGTTGGAGTTATCCAATGTATGTTCTATGTACAGTTTTACTCACTATTGTGTCTAGTCAAACAAATATGAGTTTACAGTTTGTTTAATCACATCATTTACAGTCATATTTTTGTATGAAAAGAGAGGCGTAATGGATAAACACCTTGGGACAATTCTAAGTATAGCTTGTACATATATAAAAACACATGACAACCAAGGTATAAATACTCGTGTTCACCTTATCCGGCCCCAGTGCGAATCGAACCCGTAACCCCAAGCTTCGTAGCCAGGTGTTCAGATCACTGAAGAAGACAGTGGATGGATAGATGGACTAATACTTTACATGCGAGAGGTATAATAACACAGACGTATGACGCTCATGCTGTGGAATGAGCTCCCCATTGAGGTTTTCCCTGGAGAGTACAGCATGGAGGTCTTCAAGAAGGGTGTGAATAGATTCCTGTAGGTCGGCAACGTGCGAGTGATACCCCTGGTGTTGTAAGCGACCATATGCGGCGGTGCTTACCATTAGGCGGGCCGCATGCTTGTTTGCCACCCAAGTGGTATAAAAAAAAAGACGTATTGGAAACATAATCTCTATTTGTGATTCTTAGATCACTCACTCGACCCGCGTCACTCATTCAACCCCTCACAGCATTATCAAAACAGAAAAATAAATAACTAGATATAATGATATTGTGGGCCTATCACTCCTAATACAATTAAAAAATTGTATAATGGTAAGTATATAATATATTTAGGCCGTAGTGGCTGAGTGGTTCAAGTTTATCTATACTTAAGTTTAACTTAACTTAAGTACAGTGAATAGTCACACCACGAGCTTTACGGTGAAGGAAAATATCTGGAGGAAACCTGCATGTATAGTCGTGCTTGTATAGTAAAGAAACGGCGATGAGCTCTCCACCTATCACGATGGCACCTAAATTATATCTCTGGCGAAAAGTGGGTGCGTTGGTAATCTACGTCAAGACTACCCCTTCGGAAACCCTTGTGGTTAGTCTTGAAGATACATAGGTATATATGTTAATATTATATATTAATATTCTTCATATGCATAAAAAAATAATAATTAAATTAATTTATAAATCTTTTCCCACAGACATTAGCAAACAAGAGAGTAAATTATGAAAGCCACACAAACAGAAATTGTTCGGTAGCGCCCCTAGGGACTACGGTATTCACGTAACCCAATTAGTGCTACGCCGTAGCCAGGACACGCTACGAAAATGTGCGCTACGAACAAGCGCTTAATGAACATTTATATACAATATTTTGAATACTTTTTCGCTTAATATATTGCTTTGTTGGTTTTAATTACTTTATTCATATATTCATTTATCCAATAACAATATTATTTTCTCGTTATAAGACATCATCTGCTATTCTGTAGTCACGCCTTCGGGTCTATCTACACTAGTTACTCGTTGTTTCTCAAGACTATACGTTCTCGACTCCTATATTCTGTTCTTCTCCTGGCAGGTTTTTTCATGGAAACGGTGGTAACTTATTTTTTTTATTAATATATGTGACTGTGTCACTTACGTTGATTAAAATATTTTTGATTTTGATTTGATTCTGATTATACATTCGTCATTTAATTTCTTCTCAAACGAATGCAGGTTTCCTCACAATGTTTCCTCACCAAAGCTTGTGCTGTGAAACATATTCATTATATCTTACAGAAATATGTCACAACGTCAAGTAAGAGTGGAGATTCCAAATCGTGTATTTGGAGTACGATGCAATTCTGTTTATGTTACTCGTGTTAAATATAATTGAGTGAGTAATTGAGTATCAACATGTATATGTAACTCAGTAAGTATGAACAACCTAGCGTATCCCCGAGCACGCTACATCGGCGCACGGCAGGCGCGGCGCGAATGTGAACACCGCGCTCCCTTTCTAATTACTATCCTGGTCATTTAACTAGAACTTAATCTCCCTGCGCCATCGCCATGGAGCGCTCACGTTGATTAAATGCTAGGGATTTAAATGTATTAATGTAAACATTTATGTTGAAAGTTTACAAATTTATTGCGAGGTTTTGTGGATAGCCTTTATTGAAGACTGCCCAGACTGCCCAGTATTTAATTGTCCTTTGCAGAAAGGTAAATTAAGTTACATACATACGCGTATCATTACACGCGCAGAGAGTCTAGACGAATAGATTCATTTTATTTAAAACAATTTTTTTCGCTGCGTACAAATTATAGTATTAAACTATTTATAAGACTGATCAAAACCATAAACAATACTCTTTATTCTCTAAACGAGACAGCTTGTATGTACCGTAGATATTGGTGACATCCATGTATATAATGTAACATGTAGTAATTTAATAAATCAAATATGCGCATTACACGAGCGATTGTTAAAGACAAGACAAGCTATCAAAAGGCCTTTGCATCTCACTTGGTATTGAATTAGCACGTATTCTTGTTTTAATCGCTTCGATAGTTAAATCGTAAATAAATATTTATATTTTTAGGTAAATATATATTTCGAAAAACATAGCGTAAAAAAACTGAGTACCTCATTAAAATTAACGTTTTCTATTTTCTTTCAAAAACTCCCAACAACGGTACTTATTTATACCGAAATCCACTTAAAAAACGATCACAAAAACCCGTCTAACGAATCACTTGAACTTGAATGTGCCTTGTTAAATTTGCACGGTGCGTGGCCCACCCTCGGCCGCTCACCTCGGCTCGCCGTGCGCTGTTGGGGGCGCTGCGGGGGGCGCCGCGGGGGGCCGCGGAGTGTTTTGATGTTGCTGATATTGCACACGTGAGGGAGCAGTGAGCAGCGCCCAGGTTGGAACTCAAACTTATATAATTTTCGTGACAGGTTAGGGAGACCCTGTCTGCTCGTTGGATGTGAAATGTTGTTTACTTTGTGTGTGTACACCTATGACGTCGCTTATAGCTTAGTTTTATAATAAAACCCATATCACACGAACGTTTCCAATTGTTCACTGTCACAGCCACAGTCCGGTACAAAATTAGAAGAAGTTTGTAGTTTGTGCTAATTTGACACATGGCTAATTCAGACAATAAAATACGTATTGCATTCACGCAGAGAGCCTAAAGCGTATTACGTGATGGATAATAATCAACTTAAAGTTGACAACTCACTTACGTACCTACTGTGATTTGTCAACTTTTAAGCTTTGCTGATTCGGTTTGATTGATTTTTAGTTTAGAGAGCCACAACCGTTAGTCTGGTTTTAATATAAAAAAATATAAATCACAATTTAGCTTTGTAAAGTTTATAAAACTGTTTGGGAGCAGATGTCTAAACCTAATTAATAAAGAAATCGCAGCAATCCCAAGTTGTTAATTTGCAAAGTAAACGGAAGGCGATCTTATTATTAGAAAAGCCTTTGTAAACAGGGTCGATGGTGCTTCAGCCGGGCTCAAAGGGTTGGGATCGAGAGCCCTGAACAAACTTCGATGGGGCGGTGTTTGTGTGGAGTAGAGTTAAGTTACCGAGTTAACTTATTACACATGTATAGCATATACTGTGTAACAAAATAGTGATTTACGCTGAAGCATCGCTAAGTCCTCGGTTCGAAAGCATTGTACATTTAGGAAAAATATCCGTCAGTTATATTAGTCCGAGTTTTTAGATTTAAACGCTATAATTATTTTTTAGGCGTGTTAGACCGTGTGTACTGTAAATACACTGTGAAAATTCCTCTCTCGGCTTAGAAAAGAAATATTTATACATTTTGTGTTTATTCCTAAGTAATATTTATAAAGCCTGCAATATTTGTATTGAATTTGAATCGAATCCGAATTGATACGCATCGTGACCGTACAAATAAGTTATTTTAAGCTTCAATACCTACAGTGATAAGTCGCACAAATAGCTTAACGGAGAAAGACAACATCGAGAGAAATCCTGCATAGGTACGCTTGAGACGAAATAAAAAGACATAATATGTATGTATAGTCCTAATGAAGAAAAGGCTATGGACTCGCAATCTATGTGGAAAGTGGGTGTGGGGTCTACACACCTTAGCCTACGCTTTAGGCCACCTTATATGAAGGAACCAGCTTCCTCTCTTCTTCTTCTCTCTAAGTGTAAAACAGATTAATTTTCACCAGTTTTCTAGCAGACCGGTGAAGCAGTAAAGACAGTAGTTCAGTGAACTACCTACAAACTTAAAGAAAATCTAAATAGGTGTAACGTTAGTTTTCCTGGATATTTAATACTCTCTTTATATTTCTTCTGTGTCGGGTGAAAGCACAACATTTTTGTATTAAGTAACTCTCTCTCAATGTCAACAGAACCATTTAATTTATTCCATCTGTAGCAGCGCAGACGGACAAATACTCTCCCTAACTAATTTGTCTAATTACTGTTGCCAGTAGCCCTCATACAACTCCTACAATTAAATTTCAACCTTAGCTCTCGCAATTCAAGCCCCAATCTCTTTTGAATATTCCTTGCAATTATTTTAATTCATCTCACGGCAGAAAACACTTTCAAACTCAAATGCTAAAGTTTAAATTTGTATGAGGCTGAGATAAAACAGACTTGAGTTGTAAAATTTTAGATTTTACAAATTCATCGCTAGATCTTTGCTGATAAGAAGTAATTTTGTGTGCATCGATGTTTCTAATCGTCTAATTTGCTTCGGTTACTACCGCGATGAAATTTTATTAGACCGACGCTTGTACAGATACCTGGATATTTTAATAGAATTTATATCTATCTTCACTCCTTATGATAAGGGTCTCCAAAGTGGTATGCAGAGGTGGGACTAGGACAGCAAAATAGTAGCAAACAAGCACTGTCCGATTGATGACTTGGACGCAACGGTTGCTCTTAACTTATGCCTTAACGACCCTAATTCCCGGTCAGGCAACATCGATTTGAAAGGATTTCGTTGCACCGTACCACTTTCAAAATATCAACACAACATCGACGCATAGGAGTTCTTCAAGAAGGGTGGGAAATAATTCCTGTAAGGTCGGCACACCCCTTGTAACCTTTGAGCTATAAAAAGACCACACAGGGTGTGACGTTAATAATAACAACGTGTTTTGTCGTAACAAGTTTATTCGATCACTGATTTGATTCTCACCATTTCACACACGGCTAGATTGGAGACATAATATAATCGAGCACATGTCATATATATTATTATTATAATCGTAAATTACTAAAGTACATAATGAAGATTTACACTGAAATTCAGGCCGAGGCTGTCAACGCCAGTGTAATCCTTCGCCGCTTCTACGAATTCACATTGTAGCTATTACAAAGCTATCACACACATATGATACCAACAACGGATGAAAACAATTTGAAAACGGAATCTAAAACACTATAATTATGATAAGATTACAAGTTTTAAAGTTATAATAGTATTACATACGTAAGTATTTCTAATAAAGACTAATAAAATACGTACATTAAACGTTATAATCTGCATCATAAAATATCTACGAGTAAATACCATTTCACCAAAGTTCTAATGAGATCGATGCAATGCTTTTGTACTGAATTAATTATCTGCTTCCAGTACGAATGTAACCATGAAAGATTATATGGAAATTGTTTGCACAACACATTCTAATGGCGGATCAAGCATAAATAACATTTTACCATGTACAGGACACAATAACATACGTCAATACAACAATAACCAATGCCGCACTCAGGCTGTGAGAAATACAACGATGTCATAATCAATAAACCATAAATATTGATTAGCAATATAATACGCTGCATTTATAATCACAATAACTATGCCTATTTACAACGTCATCGCTTATGTAATCATGTCGCCATGTTACGTAAGCAATATATAGTTATATGAATATAGTTTACATCATATTAATGCTCACTTGCACGTAAACATATCTAAGACTACATCTAGGTGAGTAGACTCGCTATCGAACCTCTTTACATACATTTATAATGAAATTAATATAACGTCGACGCGTGAAATGACAATAGAACTAATGCCATCTATGATGCAATGTACCTACATATAGAATACACTAATTTCAAAGGTACATACTATCTACGCTAATATAAGCATGTAATATTGCATTTAGTTTACATAATGCTATAACTATTTAGTTAATAGTTTATCTAAATAAACTTGCACCACACGTAGAGATTACTATAGAGGTGAAACTTTGATCATTGCCAACTGTCACTATTTACCTGATGGCATTAACTAAAGACGAATAATTTTGAAGTAATACTTCATATGGTTTCCTTGCATAACAGGGTGGCATGTGTATTAGAAACAATGGATGTATTTATGTCAAATTTAAATTGCACTTTTAAATAACCAGATTGCCAATAAATGTCGTTGTAATTCAGTATAGTACTGAAATGTAGCATGAACTCCCAAAGCTTTAAAAATATATGCACATCTAACTCACCCATATTCTTGTGGGTATCTATATTACCTTTGCCTATTAAATAAGCAAGTCTTGCTACAATATCCTATAAATAGTTATCCTCGTGCGACGTACCGCAACTTTGAACGTAACATTTAGTTTCAAAACATGTCTCCTAAGTAGCGTGTGAGACATTGAAAAGATTTACAGATTCTATTCTCTGCGATTATCACTCATATTTGTGTGGGCATTGTGGTCTATATATACATACTTATAAGACCTATTCCTATGTATATATTGAAAATCTCTACAAATGAATGAGTAATTTATCGAAAATATCATTTGAAATACATGCATGTTTAAGTATAATAATTTATATTTCTAGTGAGAAGAATTAAATATTGCCTGATTATAGCAACAATACGATCAATTTATTTCATTTAAAACGTAACTCAAAGTGTTTTTAGTACTTCCAACTAGATATACGTATACCTAATCTTACTTATAAGTTTAAAAGTACTATTTAAAAAGTGTTTTATATTCAGAAAATTGATTGCTTTATTTTCAACTACTTGTAATAAATTCTAAGTCATATTGTTATTATCTATATGCATATATGTTAATTGAATAGTTAATGGGAATATTAACGGTAGCTTTTTTTAATATAGTTACTATAATGAAGGGAGTAAGTAAGTAAGAAGAAAAGGGAAGCATATATTAAGGGCAAGGTGCTGTTTCTGCGTTTAATGACACGCGACGTCGCCAAAGAGAGTTTTGGCAATAAGAATATAGTAGGATGTTAAGCTGGGCGTGCCGTCGCAGACTGTCCCTTAACTATAAGGCGAAGCAGTCTTAAGGTACGATATTAGATGAACAATAGAATATAGAGCTACCGGACGGGTGCTGATCTAAAAGAGAATTACTAACTGCAAACATGTATTCACTTAGAAACACCGTTACTATATTATTGATAATAATAATAATGATGATGATGATGATGATGATAATGATGATGATTGTATGAGTTGCTCAAAGCCTATAGATGCTAAACTAGGCAAAGACGGCCTTAGAGACCCACGACTGAAAGCTTACATATTCATATAATCGTTCCATCATCTCTAGCTTTAAAGTACCTACTTTGTTCACCTCTTTTAATCGGTTTACAAAATTTAAGGCAGCAAGCGATCCGCCTGATGATATCTATCTAATATCTTTTCACATCCTTCTCTTCTTGAAGAACTTTTGATCTTAGCACTGATAATACATATATTGACAGACATGCGATCTGTGAACTTAATGAGTTTCTGCGTTAAACCAATGTTTGCAGTTATATATCGTTAGCCATCGAGATAATAGGCACTAGTACCTTAACTGATATAATATTAAGTTAACACCTCGACGCACGACATCCAATATCAAGTAGGGGAAGGTGAAGAGAAAGTTAGGCTTAGAGCACGCTGCTATGTATATCTACAATTTGAAGCGATCTAAATAGTTAGATAGTCTGTTTACACTACGTGATACATATGGCTATCTCTTTTGTTCAAATAGGTTTCTTTCAGTTTCATTCACTGCTTTTAAAATATACATACATACACACATACATATAATCACGCCTCTTTCCCGTAGGGGTAGGCAGAGACCACTTCTTACCACTTGCTACGATCCTCCATACTTGTTTCGCCTCGTCCACTTTCATTATTCCCTTCATACATAAATAGATATGAGCTAGACATTAAGTTATAGTAATAGAGCTGCACGTCCCAAAGGCTTTTCTAGAGATACTCTCGGGGTTTAGTCGCTTAAATAGAGGGAGTAAATGAGTTTATAGTTACGGTCCTTCAAGGCGAAATACGGGACTTCTGTTTGAATTTATTTCTTTTAGGTTGGTTTTGTGGTGAAGTCTAATACACTTTTCTCGTTAAACTATCAACTCTTGCATACTTTTATGGAAGAGACGTCTAGAGAGAACTATTCTCACAGCCTACCCCGTGAGAGACTCACGTGAACATATGTATGTATTTTCACGTTTTCGTACTTCCAGTAAGGAGGTATCATTGTACTTTTTTTAAGCAAACGTAGTTGTTGCTAAATAGCATCCATTCATATTAACACCGTGCTCTACTTAACCTAAATACAAAGAATAACGATCAAAATGCCTTGATATTTAAATATAATAAATGAATAGAGTTGTTGATATTTGTGAATGAGATGTAAATGAAAATGAACTTTATCAGCACCAAATTATTACATTATTTTCTTGCAGGCCACACGCGCCCTCTCCTACCAGAGGTCTGCCTGCCATATTATTATTATTATTATCAGACAGGCACGTCCTTCAAAAGAGTCAATGATTTTTGGGTTTTCTCGTATTCGTTCCCGTCTCTACGTGCCTGCCAAGGTCTCCCTGAATTTACTAAACCTTTCATTTCACTAAGAGCCACAATCCTTTAGTATCGGATTTCTGCGCGTAAAATGCAAAAAATTTTCTTTTGATTATTTTATCAATAAGGTGAATTTACACCTTATTGATTTTCAATGTTACTTCAAGCGACTTCTAAAACTCTTGCTTCATTCAAGCTGACTTCTACTCTTTGGGTGACACCCGCCGCGCGTGGCCTGCCTGGAGGACCGTCACGGGTAACGTATGTACTTGATATGTATCTGAATCTTTTATCTTTTGAAAGATTTGAATTTGCCTACCCAATCTGGGTACTCACTCGCTCTAGCGCACTTCAGTGATGTTTCATATATCGTCAAGTTTTTGATGGATTCTCAAGTAATTTTGAATATTCACTCATTTCAAACATCTCACATTTGTGCGTTTTCGTGCTTTATTAAGAGAACATATACTTAGAATGTTATCTTCCCAAAATGGTTTAAAATGGCTCAATAATATCAGATAATGTATGTATTATACAAATAAATATAATTCCCACAAAAATACAATCTACAAATAGCTACTTATAAAGTGGACAAATTCAGAAATACACGTACATACAAAACTATTTTACAAGTGTATATATTTATACCTTACACACTAATGATATGTTTGCGATATAGGGTCGTACTGTTGCTGCCAACAGTGATGTTATAGCAAAGTTATATATGTAATATATAGATATATATATGTTTGTATATTTAATACAGTTTAATTGCATTCAAGTACCATTATTTATCATTACAAAACAACACATCCTCATACATCCACCCGTGGGGTTTGACTTACACGAAGGAAACTGATCATTTATTATACATCCCTGAAAACTTTTTACATTATAAGATTGGTAGACAGCGTGATGACACTGACTACCTGAAATACAAGCAAGGTTTTCCTGAAAAAGGTATTAATTCAAATTCCGGGGTTTCATTAAAGTAGCTCAGCTAGCAGCCTATAAAAGGGATAAACAGTTGCTGCCATTAGTACAGCCATTAATCCCTTTATTGAAATTTTAATATTTTTATCCGTCGTCTCATCAACTATTAGGATTAATGGTGGTTGTCTTTAATACTTTATTCGTCTAATATATTTTTTTAATATTAATGAACATCAGTAAAGTAACCAGTTAAGTTGGACAGCGAGCGCCAAGAGTGGCCAAGAGTGGCCAAGAGTGGCCAAGAGTGGCCAAGAGTGGCCAAGAGTGGCCAAGAGTGGCCAAACCCCACGCGGCGAAGCCTACACATGCTTAAATATAGAATAGCATCTCTGCGCACCAACACTACTAAGTAATTGAATTTCGGGAGAATTTGACACGAAAATTGACTCTAAACTTACAATTAAATACATAGGAGAGAGGTCGCCTCTTCATAGCTCCGATAACACATAACTGACAAACGTGTACTCTAAATTCAACCTAACGCTTGTAAGCTTTAACCAACGCTCAGTGAGTAATACCCCGCGTTTCATAAAGCCGAAATTCCTTTGCGCGATACCCCCCTCAAGTGCCATTTGAAAGTTAAATACTTTTGTGCGAAATTATTTACTTGTGCTCCTGAAACGATTCTACAGACACTATTGTACTTTGCAGGCTAATGTCTAACCGTTGTCAAAATACTAGTAGGTACTAGTATTTCGGCTTCTCGCGAACATTGGGGCAACTGAAAAGTGTAAAACCCAGCGTATTCACAATAATACAGTTTAACTTTATACAATTGACGTGTCGAGCTCGTCGAGATATCATGTTCTCAATTTTAACGTGTAATAATAATCAAGCTCCATCATCTGCAAAGAAGTTGTGATCGATCCCTGGAGGGGCTCAGAGCATTAAGGCTTTACTTTAAGTTGTCATGCACAAGCTGAGCCTCCAAAGGTGACAAACCAGGAGGTACACTCCACCTGATGGTTACCAAATCTTACTGATATTAAGCATTTCTTTACGTATTCAATTTGAAATCGCCTCATCTCGTTATCTGATACAGTACGTATCAGATATTTAAATTGCTCTAGACCCTCCAAAAGACCGGCCGTTATTCCTATGGCAAGTGTTCAACATGCTTGCAACTCCACAAAGATAATATCCATAAAAGACAGAAACACCAATTAACTACACTGTACAATACACCTAGAGTGATATAATATAAGGTATGTTATACAATAACGCATACTTTAGTCTACGTTACTTACATCTAAGTGAATCAAAAGATTCTGATATGTTTCGTTACCTTGGTTGCAACTTTATCACAAGTTGATACTTACGCTAATAGATATAGTTAATTGATACGACTTTGATATAAGCGATAATGACGATCATAATTACGTTTGCACTAGTATTATACATCGTCCAACAAATATATTTATATTAAATCTTACAATATTTTAAGAGTGAAGATCGTATTTCTTACATATAGATCTATATACAAGATATGTATAATGACACATGTTATACGATACATATAAATTGCTTATGTACCTTAGTGTACATACTCTATTGCTACACGTTATATACGACGATCAGAATTCTTGGTACTTTGAGCCATTTGTTTCTGCTTTGGTGTTGTATAAGAGCTGTGCGTGTTGTAAGTCCTTACAAATGACTCAACTACCAAAACGTAAGTGCCAAAGATAATTTCTATGATATATTGACTCTTAGGCCCTTACAATATGGTGCATTTTGTATCGTACTGTGCATTTTCTTTCATGTATCATTAATATATCTACTATAATTTGAAAGTTTTTTTTTATAATTAGATATAACATATCTACAATAACTTTCCTTTCCCATCTGAAACTTACGAGTTAACATTTCAAATACACAATGTTGGTTCATAGAAACTTGTTATAGTGTACACTATTCTAGTACAAGGCATAACAGCTGCGGTTAAATACAAACAATACGATATCAACGGGGAAACAGTCCTGCCCTTGAAGCAACACCTTTACGACAAACCTGTCATTTCTCAGGCCACTGGTTTGTATCAACAGATAATGAGGAAAACAGCAAGATTGCCGAATATACCACCAAATGCATATATGATGAGAGATGAGATCATTGTCGCATTCTCCCTGGTAAAGGCTGCTTCGCGAGCTCTAACACTACAATAATAATAATTACAAGCACATCTAGGTATCAGAGATCTAATCAGAGACTATTCCCGCCAGGTGTGCGCGGTCAGTGATCGAAACATTACCAAATATTAGACATATATAATTACACAACAAGTAAATTCAAAAGACAACAACACTAATAGAGCAATTAGAAGCCTTGCCGGAAGGGGTTCTTGATGGTGGGGGCGGGGGCGGGGGCGGGCGCTGGGGCCGCGCGGAATGGGTTGCTGGCGGGCGGCTGTGCGGGAAGCTGCCGCTGACTGCTCTCCTGCTGCTGGTACTCCTGCTGATAGCCCTGCTGCTGATACCCTTGCTTCTGGTCATACTCCTGATATGACTGGTCATAGCCATACCCTCCGGCATTCGAGTCTACGCTCGACTCATGCGTCTCCTCTCCTTGGCCAACATTAGAGTATTCTAAGTGGTTCTTGTATTCTCCATTGACAGGCCTCTGGTCCTGCATGTTGTAGGTCTGGTACTCCTTATCGGGTGGGTCGGCCATAAGGATGTTGGCTTCATTCTCGAAAGGCTTAAAGTCGTAAATGTGGCGGAGGTACATGAGGACAGGAGCGTATAGTAAATTGCTGAAAGCTATGAATAGATTTAATGCCGTGAAGCCGATCGCTTCCACCACTTGGCCGGCGATGATGGGGCCGACAGCATACGCAAAGGAGTACGATATGTCGGCGATTGCGTAAATACTGCCATACACGGAGACGTAGCGCACGTCCACCAGGTACCCGAGGGTGGGGAGCAATGCTGTGTCTATTAGGGCAATGCCGAAGCAAATCCCACATATGGGTATCATCAACATCTTGTAGGAGTTTGCAAATGGTATGATGAAGCAACACAGGCCTTCCAAGGCCAAGCCCCCCGCCGCCATCAACCACTGATGCTGCGGGTATTTCCTTGCCATTTTCACCGTTATAATTACGCCCAGCACGTGTGGGAAGAAGGCAGGTAGCCAAATCATACCAATCTTCCAGTTGTCTTTGGTGAGGTGGTCCTCCATCCACAGGGATATGGTTGGCTCCAGGAACGCCAGGGCCACATTAGACATCATGAGCGCCCCGGCGCACACCGCAATGTACGGGTCCATCAGCAGCTTCCATATGGGCGTACCGGCTGGCTTGGGTTGGCTTGCCTCCTTCATCTGCGTCTTCAGTGGCTTCATCACTAGTAGCAGCATAAAGCCGTCTAGCAAAGATATCAGCGCGAGTATCAAAAATGGTACTTCTTTTCCGGCAAATTGATACAACGCGCCTCCGAAGGGTGGAGCTACTAAGCAGCCGAAACTGATAAAAGCTAAGGCAATGCCCAACGCCTTGGATCGCTCAGACTCTTCTGTAAATCTGTCTGCAATCATTGCGAGGCCTGCGGTATCGGCGAAAGCAGAACCCACTCCTTGAAGACTCCTCGCAAAGAACAGCATGCTGTAACTTCGGCCGCAGGCGAATATGGAGGTAGAGAGGAACATTATTATAAGTCCGATCATCATGGGTATGTCGTACCCAATGCGGTCGATTAAGGCACCGGAGAAAGGATTGATCATGAGCTGCACAATAGCCTTGGAGGCGAAGAGGACGCCAGTCGCCGATTCCTGGCCCTCGTGAGAAGCGGGAATGATCTTGGTAGGAGTGATAGTTCTGTTGCCTTCGCGGTAGGGGGGCAGTGTGACCACGTGGTCGTACCCCGCCTCACCCCACGCGCCTATGTAGCGCAGGTAGTCCGGGATGATTGGCACGATCACCATGTACAGCATGTTGTCGAGCAATAGTGCAATAGATACAATCACTAGGATGATCTTCCGCTGCGAGGTAGGCTCCTTGATTTTCTCCCAGAGGATTTCGCGAACCTCCCTTACCTCCAGGTTGACAAAGGGGATGACCGAGCTGTCGATCCTCTGCCATATCGTCTGTGGTCCCTCCGCCATGTTGAGTTGTTGTGAAGCGCTCAGGTGAGTGTCAGTGTGCGCGCGCGCATGTTGGCTCACAGATCATTGGCTACACGGACGGCGGCGTTACTCGCGGGTGGGACATCGGAACCTGACAACAAACAGAAATGATCATTGCATTATCATTTCCTCGCGATGTACGTTAACAGTGGATGTTTCAAAAGGATATTGAGTCGATCTTTGTTTCTGTTAGTTGGCATGGTTCCTTCGTCCCGGGACTCGTTGGTAATCCAAAGATGATTCAGAGTCCTTTTGAACACAACACAAAGAAATATACACTAATATAACTTCAACGAGCCACAAATTAAGACTCTGTCTCCGTCACCCATCACAGTTAGCGCCATTGCGTGGTAACGACTTGTTTACCCTAAATGCAAGTTATCCCATCCGGAAGACTTCATTATCGACCCTCTCCGCGCTGTATTCCGCCGGGCCGTTGTAATCAGTAATGCGATCTATTACTCGCTCCCTTTTTGTTCAAGACATTGCTTTTTTCGCTTTTTACGTCTTTGAGTGAGATGAAAGCTTGGATATTAAATAATTCCATTGTAAGAACATCAGAGCATTCCTCACTTTGATTGATTTGTTATCCATAAGAAATGAGTAATTTCTTTAAAAATATGGCAGAATAAATTAAAATTTACGTGATTTTACTCACTCACTATTTAGTTAATATATTTGTAAGTTAACACAACATAAATATTTTATACCAGCAAGCACACTTCGTTGGAAGTTTGTAAAGTGTTGATATAGGACTCTCACCGCCGTGAGGGGAGAAGTATGTACATGAGCATTGGACGAAACTGTTTAAATTTATTGCTGCGGTTGGCCTCAACTTTTTCATAATTGTAAAATTTTCGTGCAAACCATATCAATATGAACATTTCTTGTGGTCGAAATACTTTCAATATCTTTACGCTTTGTTGGGTACTTCTAGAACAAATCTTGTACGCAACAGTCCAGAGACTAAGTATATACGATATATACAGATATAATTAAGTAAGTCTAGAGAGAGAGCTGGCGCTCTATTCTCTCTGCCTACCCCGTTAGGGACTCGACGTGATGCGTGATATGTATGTATGTATGTAAGTACATAAGTATACCTATAGGAGGTAGCCCTATAACAGCGAGCAGATTATGATTCCCCTCCATCTGCATTTAGTCAATCTCCCGAAGCCCTAAAAACGATTCCAACTCTCCCTAACATCACAATATTATATGATCTGTGGGATGGATGTCTGATTAAAGTTACTTCATCGTTATATATTGTTTGTGGTTCGTTCTATTTTCATATCATTCTAACGTAGTCACTACATAACACAGGAACTGCTTCAACGTTTGCACTCGAGCGGATGGATTACAAAGAGGGATTTTTCATTCACACCCGCTAATCGAGGATCGTGTCAAGTTAACGCTGCTCTGCTGAATGCTGCTTCATTATTTATGCCGAGTACATGCTTCTGACTTTATGATGAAATTCCACTAGAGAAGGAAGTCTCGTACATAAACCGTTAGTGAATAAGCAAATTGCTGCGTTTCTATCAATCCCGCCAAAGTCAAGTCGGAAGTCTTTTGATAAAACGTTGGTAAAATGATTATTCTCAAAACAAAATTTACCAGAACCCTTTGTAGCAAGAATTATTTAGTCCCAATTTCTTTCGACCACTTCTCATTTCGATGGAACGAGAGGCAATCGATCAATGTGAAAGCATAAAATATTCACATCCGGCATTACAGGAAACCATTACGGGCGAATATTATATCAAGGCTTTCGTAGAAACAGTTACCTTTAAAGCAAGTACAAGTTAAACGAAAATAGCCTATTAATGGTTCTTGGGACACGTACATGGTCCAAGGCTGGGGCGCGCGGGTCACGGCTAGGTTAGGTTAGGGCGTGGTCTAAATGATAAACACTAGCGGTGCATTATACCACACTTAAACCTGTGCTATCAGTGTTGCCTTGAATCGATTGCATTATAACCAATATTACGGCAAATATTTGGTTTATGTTAATACTTGAGGTCACTAGATGTATATAGCCTATGTTTATAATTATAAAATGTTCATCATGCCCTCCCACAAAGGTACCCAAAGGGGTAGGCAGAAGGGTGTAGGTAGTACCCATTCCCCGCAGGAGATATATTTAAAGTACCGTACTCGGTCTTACTTCACCGTCAAACTTGTAGTGTGACTAATCACCCTACTTAATTCAGAAAATCTCATTGGCTACCGTTGGATGCGAACATCCAATCTTTGTGTTGCAGGCTATTCGAATCACTGGGCCACCACGGCTCATAAAATTAACATAATACATAGATGTAGCTCCTTGTTAGTTTAGGGTTAATTGTACTGACTTCTGTCTAGAATTATATTGATATAGCTTAGGGTCAGCGTTGTAAACGCCCATGCAGCGTTAAGCGTTGACTTGGTTAGTTCACCTTAGAATAAAAAAGTAACTTAATAAATCGCTTCAGCTGCTGACTGGTCACAATACCATTAATGAACGGAAGTGTTGCGTGACACAAACATTGCCCATGCCAACAGCTTTCTTCTAATTATAGTTATTGAGTTAGTAAAATAGTATGTTATGTATACAAGGAAAAATATATTACCCTTAAAAAGGTTTTATTAGGTACCGGCAACTTAGTGACGCGAGCTCAAGCCTCATCGATCTGTTATTCCCCACTTCCATCTCCTTCCAAATCTTTGGTTATTCCTCTCCCATTCTCTGATCTTTTACTACCTCTTTGCATTGTCATTGATATTTCGAAAAAGTTGTGTTATTACCACATAGAGCGTGAACAGAAAGATATTTTGTCCAGGAAGCTTGTAAGTCGAGAGAAAGAACGCTGTACTATCTTTCCTATAAAGCAAAACCACCGGGTCATATCGCTCAAACGTCTTTTGATACCCTTTTTAAACTCCATGCTCTAGGGACACCTCAACGGAGAGTTTATTCTACAACCTGAGCGTCGCGGACTCCTTTAAAACCGCCTAGCAACATTAAATCATTACTATATCTCCCAAAGCGAGAACAGGTTATTATGATCAGTCATCATTACTCAATAGTTCTTAGCTCTATACAAACAAAACAAATTAAAATCTCGTATAGTACAATCACATTGAAGTGGTATCAAATCCGTGCCACTTGGTGCCAGGCACTTCAACCCTTTCCGTACAGATCAAAGGGTAGTGTAATTATTGCTCTGTTCGTAGGTGGTGTAGGACGGAGGATTGTTCTGTATTAGTGTCGTACTTCAACAAAGTGCCGGGATTAGTATTATACTTGCCACCACACATTCGTAAAAAAAAGAAGTCTGTAGGAAACAAACTACTTTATTTATCTACTACCAATTTAATTGCCGACATACATGAACCTGCTACCATGATCTTACAGCTGCTACTTAAACCACTCGGCCACCGCGTAGTAATACTAATAATAGCACACTGTCAGTCAAGTTCGTAGCGTGTGGCAGCTTTCGTGTATTTAGTCTCAGCGCACTGCATTCGTGTCGGCACGCGACGAGATCGATACTGCGGTACACTGCTTGAGCAACTTGAGCTTAACTTGAGGTTGCTTCCTTAACCAAGGTATCTCCGTGAGGATTACTAGTATAAGCCCAGGAACAAGCTTTGGTAATAATCCTAGCGGTTTATTAAAACATCTGTGCTATGTATGAGGAGATCAGAAAACAGTTAAAAAAATCAGAAAACGGATATTTCTAAACTTAATCTTTCTTTTCTTATAAAAAATCAAAGTAAGCAAACATTGTATTAGTATTCTAGCTGAACAGAGTGTATTGCGATTAAGTCAGTACTAAATGTATAAATATTGAGTCCTGATATATGAGTTATAAGCTGGATATGTTTCCAACCAATCAAGTTAAGTAAATCAATAAAAAGCCTTAGCCTATATTATAATACTATTCCGATCAAAGTATGAAGCTATACCTCCAACTCCCTATCGTAAGTTACTTTATCAAAATCATTCACGTACCGTATTTTTTTAAACACCGCTCTTTATCGGAACATTCAAGGAAAATAAACGTCGCAGCGTGATGGAAATATATAATTGTGAGGCCCCCTAACAAGATTATAGGGAAGTAAACATTGGCGCTACGGTGGAATTGCTGTTTCTATAGCAGCCTCCGCGCGCCCGCTGGGGATTGTAGCCTGCCGCTGTGGCGGGCCTCGTCTACCAGAACGTTTTTGCAATAACTGGAATATATTTTTGCAAAATGAAATCATCTTATTTATAATAATATCTCAATTTAGACACAAATTTTCGCTTTAAAGATCAATGGCGAAATACGTTATCCATGTCCACGTGAATAGTAATTGTATTCGAAATAATCCTGAGTCCATTGCGTCGTATAGGTGTACAGTCGGCATCCACAAAGGGCAGGTGAGTGAGGGCGAGTTAATTCGGCGGGACAGGCTCCCGGGGGACGGGGGAGCAGGGGAGACTGACCTTCGTGCGATATTCGAACATCGTCTACAGCATTCACAACCATATTTCTAGCAGGATACGTCCTAGTATTCCACTACAACTTGTCTCTGGCGTCATATTATTTGAAAGTCGTCTCTATAGTATCTTCATAGGGATTACATTAGTGTAGCAAATAAAAGGTCTTTCGGGGCGCTCAAAGCCGGCATGAATTTTTTATAAAGGTTTTTGGAAAGCACTTTGCGAACGTTTCGGCTGTTACGTGAAAATTTTAGTGGTATTAAATATTTTTGTGCGAAATTATGAGCGTGCGAGTGTGGGCTGTAAGCAATGGTTTCAAACCAATTCACAAAACTATGCTTATAATATTTTATTAGTACTTATAATATTTTAGTACTGTACTGTATAAATGTTCTGAAATGGTCACATTCATCAAATACTTCCTACATACTCGTCGGTTTTGTGTACTCTTTTCGAACGAACGATGGAACGCTTCCATCCTCGAGCGCTTGGTGGATTTGATCTTAGTAGTTGGAATGTGTTCTTCCATAGCTCTGCATCCACATACGCAGTACAAACTATAACGTACAACCCAACTTCATATACCCTTGACAGACAGACAGTAGCTATCGCTATGGCCCATCACCACTCTCAGTGTCTGGTGTAGCGAGCTCCAGCGATAGGGCACGCTCGGGTTAAGGGCACTTCGCATCGGACCATTGTTCCAAGCCCAGTTGCGGCCCCTAAAGGGGGATACACGGGCCTGTATTATCTTAATATTTTCTTTTGTAGAGAGGATTAAATTTCACATCAGTTTAGTTAAGAGCCCAGAGTTAAGTTCGAAGCCCGACTGCACCAAAGAGTTTATCTGAACCTGTACGGTGATTAATCACATCACGAGCTTAGGCGTGAAGGAAAATATAGTCGTGCTTCGAAAACAGCAATGGACTCACCTTCCGTCTCGATGGCCTATATACATTTCCAGCGAAAAGTATGTGCGATACACCTCTGCCTACCCCTTGTGTAATGGCTTTGTGCATGTATTTGTTAAGTCATCGCGTGTTCATGAAGCACCGCGCTTGTTTTACAAAAATACACCGGTAAAGTACCTCAAATATAAAAGGGAATGCCAACAAAGCTATGAAAATACACGATTTTCGCGAAGTTAACGACTTGAAGCAGCCATTCTGCCGTTGCTCGCCTTGAGGTACAACACCAACATTTACACAACGAGACAAGCCAAACAAAACCTTATTACGTAGATATAAAGACCAAAGCGACGGCATAAATATATTTGTGGCCTTTTCCATTTGCTGGGGAGGTTGGGGAAACTGGATTATATCGCGGGATTCCCTGGGGCATTGCTTTGAGTTCGGCTGCGCGGGGCAATGGCATCTCTATACAAAATCTCGTGACGTTTTTTGTTGAAGCTGTGATAATACCTTGATGGAACAGTAATTATTGTATTGTGTGCATTGTTAATTAAAGTATTTAAATTACGCAGTCGAAAAAGGCGAGAAAATATATTATACAGATTGCGCATTGGTCTTCATCATTTGGAGCAATCGGAAATAAGAAGACTGATGAACATGTACTCAACATTTTGTTCTCAATACACTAAGTGAATATTTAAAGTTTCACAAAGAAAAGACCAAACTATAACCATAATTATCCTAATTCCTAAGCCAGGCTGGGCCTGTAATATAGGTAATTGATTCGTACCGTGTCTACTCAATACTATTGTAATTATAGTATTATTATGAATACACAGGTGATCTATACTGATATTATGAAGAGGTAAAGTTTGTTAAATGCACTTATATCAGGAACTACCAATTCAATTACCAATTGTAATATTTGCTTATCACCCAAATATTAGTTGCCGAGGATCGAACCCGTGACTATTATCTCGTGTCAAGTGTATGTGAACTTAACTCCTATATGTTTTATATAGGAGTTAAGTCCTATATGTATATTTAGTTCTTTTGAGACATATAGTGTAGGCCAGGGGTCGCTAGTGCCCTTCGGGGCCTAGGGGCTGGTTAATGGGCCACCGAGGAAAGTTTATGTAAGTCAGCTGTAATCTCGTTAGAGGCGGGATCGCCATGAGCAAAGAGTTTCAGCTTTAATGTTATAGTACAGGACAAGCTGAAGGGTTGTTTGTTTGGTTGAAAGCGCTTAGCTCAGGAATTACTAATCAGATTTGAAATAAAATCCGTTGCATTAGATTAAGTAAAACTAAAGTTTTCAAGAGAAAAAAGAGAGCCGTGGTGGCCGAGTGGTTCGAGCAGTTGCCTGCGACGCAAAGGTCGCAAGTTCGAATCCCGACTGTACCAATGAGGTTTTTCTGAACTTAAGTATAGTGATTAGTCACACCACGAGCTTAACAGTGAAGGAAAACATCGAGAGGAAACCTGTAAAGTCGTGCTGGAATAACGGCGATGGACTCGCCATCTGTCACGTTGGCACCTAATATACCTCTGGCGGAAAGTGGGTGTGTGGGTATTACCTATACACCTCTGCCTACCTCTTCGGGGACCCTTGTGGGAAGGCGTGAGGATATATATATATACGTAGCGGTAGAAAAAGACCAAACTTACGTATAAACAAGAGGAGCATTGAAAATGTCACAAATGCGGGGAAAATGTATGGAAGAAATAAAATTATACGCGCATGACACAGTTTTTCTCACGAATTTTTCGTGAGAACAACTGCTAGTGTAAACCTGCGACCTTCAATTTGCAGGTAAATCCGTAAACCATTAGGCCATCGCGGCTATCTAATATAAGTATTGCATGTGTTTTTATTTAGTTTTGAATATTTACTTGATTGAAGAATTGAATTTAAAGATATATATCATTAGATACTCCTTTGTAAGATATGTATAATAGATTGAATTTATTCGGTTTAAAGATATATATCATTAGATACTCCTTTGTAAGATATGTATAATAGACTACAATGCAATTCATACGTTTTGGGAATCGAACCTCCAGTTCAAGCAAGCAAACCCTGAATTAACCCAATATGTTTAACGAGTCAAAAACAAAGTTTGGTTCTAAATAGAGTCGCATATTTGTGAAGTTGTC
Organism: Drepana arcuata; assembly: GCA_016069955.1. Lineage (NCBI taxonomy): Eukaryota > Metazoa > Arthropoda > Insecta > Lepidoptera > Drepanidae > Drepana > Drepana arcuata. The sequence goes on from JACCPG010000102.1 coordinate 198,240, forward strand.
ATTTCTCACCGCCCTCTACTGCTCGCCTAACGCCACTCGCCTAACGCCCAAGGCATTTGGGGTCTAAATAAAGGTACATATTAATCAATGTATACATATTCGTTAATTGCCCTATCCCAGGGCCCAAACCAACGTACAAATTTATGTAATCAAACCCTCAATCACAGCAGGTGCTTTGCGAGTCTTCATGCATATTCGATCGATTTCTTTTATTTCAGTCTTCACCTTTATTACTTAAGACTCACAAAGATAAAGACTACCACGCCGTCCGTAGTCTGCACTCATTAAATTTGCACGGACCACAAAACAGAACACGGGCGTAATTGCTCCGTCGTAACGGGACAGAGGGGAGACCGGGCCAAATTAAGCCATCTACACCTTATACAAACCTGATATTTGTACACGGAAATAAAGACTATAATCCCATGTAGCTAGAGTTCAAATAGAACGCTAGAGAAAAATTGGCCCTTAAAGCTTGTACAAATAAAATATTGTTGCTGGTACGTTTGAATTTGAGCTTTGTTACTACGGAATACAGTCGTTAAGGAATGGTAAAGAGAAGTTGCCGTCTAAATGCGAAGCTGCTACACAAGAGTAGTGTTACCGAGATGTGTAGTTTGTTGTAAATAATGATGTTTTGTGTTGCGGTGTCGGGTTGCACGGTGAGAGTGCGGGTAGTGTTCGCGACAGGCTCAACATATCGCTTCATAAATTGCGCTTACAGCTTGCGACTGAGAAGACGTGCTTTGCCTTAATTACCAAGTTAAGTGGATTTTAACATGAGCTGGAGTATCCGGTATAGCAGAGCCTAAAGAAGTTGAATACTTACTACTTAGTAAGTATCAACATGTATACGTTCTGGCCTTCACAGAAGGGGAAGTCAGGTGTAATCTCCCCCTTTTTGTCAGAGATAAATCAGGGTGTTACGCTAGAACAGTCCCTTTTTAGACTGTGATTAAGACTCTTTAAGATTAAAAACATCAATAGTATTTTATGAGAGATCTCTAAACTGAGCAGCTTTCTAGAAACCTTTCTCACCGCAGGCTCTCAACACTAACCTAAGGGGCAGTTATTTGATATGTTTTTTCCTATTTTATTAGATTTGCAAGAAAACCTACAACGCAGTCCTTCATGGCTTGAGTTGTTGTAAATATCCGTCCCTCGCACTAAATGAGATACATTGTACCCGCGGGCTGTACGCGGTGCCGGGAGTAAAGCCGGGCACAATCTCCCCTGCGGCCATCTGCATGAATGGCTAATGGAAATTTCCATTTCCTCATTTTGAATTTCAAACTGGGGTATATTTTGGAAACGGTGAATATAAAATATACTCGACCACTAGTTGGATGTCAATCACGTGACACACAGATTGCTCCTGGATTCCAGTACGAAATGGTTGTCGGTCATTTGCAGCTCTTCATTTACTAATATGTAACGTTTACCCGACTATACATACGCCTTTGAATTTCTTCTCAGACGTATAACTTTATTTATTACACTCGGCGTTGGGACTTGCAATCTTGACGTATATGTATTTAAGACTCCCACGAAAGTAATTGGAAAAGGAATTAAAAATGTACATGCTGAACATTACTCGCAAGACATTTCGGCCAGGGCCTCCCCCAACCTTGAGCGATGTTATCCAGTGGCAATTTTCCGAGTTTATGCGGGAACACATTAGCGGCGGCATGGTATCGGCCGATCGGCACAAATCACCCGCCCTACATTACTGACGGCTAATTTAACACGAGGGGAACTTAAGGCTGACTGCAAAGTTACGACTTTTTTCCATTTTCACTTTATCTTCTGTTGGCAGAATGATTGAGACTATAATCTCCATTTATGTCATGTCCGGTGATTGTATGTCAAAGGTATGTAACATTTTCGTATAAAATTATGGTAGGCCTACCCGTAGGGGTAGGCAGAGACCACTTCTTTCCACTTGCTACGATCCTTACATACTTCTTTCGCTTCGTCCACTTTCATTATTCTATTCATACATGCTCTTCGGTTTAGGGTACCTAGCCTTTTTTCAAGACGTCCCTAATTTGGTCTAGAAACGTCCGCCTAGGTCTACCCCTTCCAACACTTTCATCCACACTCGCCTTATACACTTTTTTCGTCAATCGTTCTTCATTCAGTCACCATAACACAAGCTTTGCTTACTTTGGGACTAGGTCAATTTGTGTGAAATTGTCCCAGGTATTTATTATTATTATTATTATTCATTCTCTCGACATGGCCAAACCATCTCAGCATACCTTTCTCAATTTTTGTCACTACATCTTTTTTTTTTTGCACAACACAAATTTACAAAAAAAAATTACTATATGAGTTTTAGTGGGAGGGTAAACGAGAAAGAAGGTGGCATTACTGCCGGTATGGCCAAAATTTTATCAAAAGTTAGAATTTTAATAAATCTTAAAATATGACATTTGAAATATATCGTCGACTTAAAATCTGTGTCAGTTTAGGATGTCCTATGAGATACCTCCGAGCACTAAGCCGACAATGTCCAGTAACTCCACAGTTAAGGTTACCGATTTACATAAGTTTTCCGCCTGCAATACTTAATAATGAATATATTATCTTGCAGTAAACTCCTACCATTGAAATAACATAACCTTCAGAATCAGCGTGTTCGCTGTAGTCAAGTGAATGGCAGCACTTATTTGCATCAAACACGCGATCCGCTACTCGTACATTTTGTTAGCAACATTAAATGTTATCATTCTTATATTGGCCCATAAATATTGGCCTGGTTGCTGGCAACACCGCTGCTATGTTATATTAAACACGAATATCGAGCTCAGTTATGATACAATTTAAGAAAGATTTTTACTTAAGTAGTTGTAATTATGTAGGTTCAATATTGGTTGGAATTATATTTCTGAACGCAAGATATGTGATTTTCACTCTTATAAATAAATGTATGATATGTCCTTAACGGAATAAAATGTATGAATAACATGTTATTGCAATAAATAAGGCTCATACACATACATACATATCATCGCGGGGAAGATAGAGCGCCAACTCTCTACTTTTAAGCCTCTTTTGCATCAGTCTATTTATACATCATTTAATTTCAAAACGAAACCAAAAAAAATTGGTACCACTTTCTAAATATTTTTATTCCGTTTTTGAACAGCCTTAGATATGACAAAGCTTATTCTCGTATCGGCAGCATCTTGCAAATATTATTGTTCCATAATGTCTGCCGCCTGTGTTGCGCCTCATACCGACCCGCGCCTCATTTGTCACATTATACGGTGTGGTGTGGTGATGATTGATGGTGTGTGAAAGACAAAGTAAGAAGTACAAGGGTGTTAAAAGATGTTTACAGGTCTGGAACCGCGCGTGATACGTCTAGAGGTGTGTGTACGCTTATGGAGACGCGCATACTGAGCTACTGCTCCAGTAGTATAAAGACATACTGACATCTGCACTCGTTTAATTCTTAAGTTAAGTTTACTTTATATAACTGTCTACACAACGGAAAATAACTTTTGATGAAACAATAATACTAGCACAATACGCAGACAACTATTATTGACAATTATTGACCTTCGCCACACCAACCTAGCTTTTAGACAGAATACCTGCACTGGAAGTGGCGCATCATTTGAAAGACATTGTTTAGGTGCAAGTATTGTTATATACCTTCCCTCCCCTAACAGGAGTAAATATTTTTTGCCTTTACTTACTCATTAATTTCCATACAAATCACTATATTTATAAAGCGTCGGCGACTCACAAAACCTGCCCTCACGGCATGCCGCCTCATCGACACAAAACAAACTTAATACCAGTTTTAATAAACCCTCCCCCTGCGAATATTCCGTGTTACATCTATTACCATTGTCATACCAACAAAGACTGCGGATACCGCGCGGATACGTGGATGTGCGGATATTGTCCGAGGGGAGGCTAGGCACGGAGGGTGCCAGCCACTTTTGTGCTGTGAGAATATTCGGAAGCAATTTCTGAATAAATTATGATTCCTTTGTTTATGTTTTTAGTAAAGTAACTTTTTTTAGAGGGCTATATTTTGAAATATCTCATCTTTAGGGAGACAGAAATGTAGTAAAGCCGACTTTTCGCTGATATAACGGGAGAGCTGGTATATTTACATAACAAATGATCACGTGACTTAAAAAGTTATTGGTGCAGAAGGGTTTAAACATACATTGTTGACATTGAAGGTACTCACTTGAACCACCAGACCTGATTTAATGTTATATAACTTATAATGCATCTATATATGTACATAGGTAGTGTTTAAAAGCAACCAATTCAGAAAATAATGAAGTGTTGATTATTTAACCGTAACAATCATTTAATATTCTAAGGGATTATATATCATTATGTAACTCCAAAATAAAAATGCAATTGTGACCAAATATGGTTACACAGACATGTTTAGACCTCATCCAATTTGTTCATTTCACTCAACGAGTCTGCCATTGAACATTCCACCATTGAAACCCATCGCCCTTTCACGACAAAGCCAATTCCATGTCCAAATGCTTTCCAAACAAAGGGCACGTACAAGGGGAGGTTGGGGCAGAATGGACCATGTCGGAAACGGTTAGTTACGGGCAAGGCCTAGAGAGGGCGCTGATTACTGGTCGGATGTGACCCGAATACTAGCATTGCTTAATTTTACAGGAATTAGAATCGCGGGGTGCATCTAATTAAGTACCTAATTAGAATTTCTTGCTCAGTTTGAGGGAGCGGGCGCTGTATTGTATGCTTGTGTGGATACAAGATATATTGTAAGTACTTTAATATCGTTTACATATCACTGCATACTTCTAAACGAACGACATTTCCCATGCCTACTTTTCAAGTTTTCAACGGCAACTTGAAAGATGAAAGGTTAGTAGTACGTGGAACTAAACCTTTATATATAATAATAAATATATATCCTCACGCCTTCCCACAAGGGTCCCCGAAGGGGTAGGCAGAGGTGTATAGGTAATACCCACACACCCACTTTCCGCCAGAGGTATATTAGGTGCCAACGTGACAGATGGCGAGTCCATCGCCGTTACTCAAGCACGACTATACATACGCCTTTGAATTTCTTCTCAGACGTATGCAGGTTTCCTTTCGATGTTTCCTTCAACGTGAAGCTCGTGGTGTGACTAATCACTGTACTTAAGTTCAGAAAAAACTCATTGGTACAGTCGGGATTCGAACTTGCGACCTTTGCGTCGCAGGCAACTGCTCGAACCACTCGGCCACAACGGCTTTTTATTACGTTAAACCTTAAACCTTTATTACGACTTTATTAAAGGCTGTAGCTAAATATCCCAGCAGTGAGTAAGATGTTTTGGCTATTAGATGTTATCGGATCATCACATTTGATCAGTATTACTCAAATCGATTTAACACCAAGGAGACGAACGTCAACAGTACTCGAAACCGAAAGGTATATATGAAAAGAATGATGAATGTTAATAATGAAGCGATAGAGATCTGTAAGTCTAGAAAGTCATTCTGCTCTCTCTGCCTACCACGTGAGGGCAAGGCATCCTCAAGATCTATGTGGAGGAAAGAAGTTACAAATAAAAGTTCGTACAGAAAAAATAACAACTAGTTTAGTAAAGGAATTCCTAAACACACATTGCCGAAACTATTATTAAATATCGTATAGAATGTTATCGTAAGGACCGCCACGCGACTCGGCTAGTATCGTCTTTATCGTGGAAAACCCATTTGTCACGCAACGTCAGGGCGGAGGGTCGCCGCTGGGAACAATAGCGCGACACGCGGGCAGGGCGGCGTGCCCGTGCTCAGCTCGAGAGCATTATTGCTTTATCATTTGGTGGAAAATTATACAATTGGTTGGACACTCTATGCGACAAACGAGCTATTTACGAATGTCACTATTAGTTTCGCCATGCCCTTTTAATAACGTATGAAGAGACTAATAAATGTGGATGAACCGCAATATATGCTGCCAACACAATCTAACTCCCCGAACACAGAGTGGCAAAGCGCAAGAGATACTACGATATCGTGAGCGTAAATAGGCTGCGGTAACCAACCAGGTAGGCCATATGCTTGTTTGCCACTCTTGCTGTATTAAAAAAAATCGTTTTGTAAGTCTAGAAAGGACTGGTGCTCTACTCTCTCTGCCTACCCCGAGAGGGACAAGTAACGATATATTATTAAATACTCACGCCTTCCAACAAGGTCACTCATGGGCTAAGCAGAAGTCTAAAAACACCTTCGTTTTGCCTGATATACATTTAGGTGCTAACATGACAGATGGCGAGTCCATCGCTGTTTCAAATGCACAACGATATATACGTCTTGGACGTCTCCATATTCAACTATGTACGATCCGAGCACTTTGAGCTTGTTTTCGGATCAGTACCTGCTCCATAGACAGCTATCTCTCCTTCTTCTCTCTTTTAAAATTATATATAACAGTAACGTTTGATACAGCCTGCGAGCAGCAGTTTCTGACGAAACTGACTAAATCCATACCGATCTCAGAACTTGACAACCAGTTGGAAATCACATATACCCGTCTTTCTCCACTGCAATGATATAAAAGAGACAGGCTTAGTTGTAGAGCCGGCCCTGTCAGTCACATTAGCATAGGACACGAGTTGCGACTTGGCATCAAATATTCATAGCCGCCGGGCCCCCTGCGGCGCGCGGCGCATGTGTACTTTGCGCTATAACGTTGATTGTTTTTACTATATAGGGCCGAGAAGTTTTTTAATGACGTTTAGAGAAGTATTGGCAGTGGTATATCTTTGTACTACCACACTCTTGTATGTAGTCTCCAAAGGTAAAATACACATTGTGATGGAACGTGACACCTAGCGTAAATAAAAAAAGCAGTGTTGTATTTAGTCGCTGACTCAAAGCTCGTATCTGAAATACTGCGAGCTTCTTCGAAAGCTTTGTCGGTTCGTAGAGAAAGTGTAAAAAAATAGGACGCGGAGGAGCCTTCATATAAAAGGGAAAGCATAGAACTCGTAAAAATCCCAATTCTTGAGGTATCAACATAGGTATAAAGCTTCGTCACTCAATTAAGTTGAACTAAACTAAATAAATAGATCAGAAAAAGATAGGAAAGAAAGAAAGGGTTCTCATTAACCTAATTGAAAACCACATAAAAATTATAATGCTATTACCACAAGCGGGTCCCATTAACTCATAAAGCCTAATACAGCTCCAACCGATCAGGTTTCCCGGTAACGAGCGTGACTGGTCCGTAATTGATGCAATTAGTGCAAGGGGAAGGCGACGATGTTGGCAAATTGTTACGGGTTCCCAAAATTTCCTTGTGTGATTGTCTGATTACTGCTAGGGGATGGAGTCTACGGATTTTACTCAATGTACGAGTGTTGAAGGTTGAATAATTCTTGCGGTACCGGTATATTGGGAACGGTGTATTTAATATTATTTATTATCAACACTATTGATATAATTTATAAGGTTTCCAGTAATGAGCTCCTTGGGGAGGGGGGAGGATTGTTACATTGTGTTGGAAGCAGAGGGATTAAACCCATTATGCTGCCAACACACTATAACTCTCCGAACACAGAGTGGCAACGCGCAAGTGATACTTCGGTATTGTAAGCGTAAATAGGTTGCGGTAACCTTTTTCCATCGGATGGGCCGTATGCTTGTATGCCACTCTTGTTGTAAAAAAAAAAAAAAAAATTGACCCGTGGTGGCCGAATGGTTCGAGTGGTGAATGGTTGCCTGGAGCACAATGATTGCAAGTTCGAATCCCGACAGTAACAATGAGTTTTTTTTATTTTAAGAATAGTGTTTTGTACAAGCTTCACGGTGACAGAAAAAGCGAGAGGTACCCTGCATAACCTCGAGAAGAAATTCAAAGGCGTATCTATAGTCTTATTTGAGTAACGGTGATAGACTCGTCAACTGTCACGTTGGCATCTAAAGCATAGGCTCTGGTGGAAAGTGGGCAACTTGAGGCAAAAGGTATAAAAAGGTGATATAAAGTTATAATACCACCGTATACCTTGTGGTATGGCACATAACATTTCGGGATTTGAACCTGTATTGTTAAATTAGTGGCTCACCAATGCTCTTATAAAATGTTATACGTATTATACGTAAATATAGGCGTTACATCAAAGGTGAGCAAAGTGCGTAATTACAATCGTCAGGCGGTCGGCTGCTGGTGACACGGCACAAATTGAATTTTGTTACATCTGTGCAGACCCAGTGGGGCTTCTCGTGACTTTAAATACATACTAATATTATAAATGTGAATGTAAGTTTGTTTGTTACGCTTTCACGTAAAAACTACTTAACCGATCATCATGAAACACATACTCTTGAAGGTATTAGAAGTAACATAAGATACTTTTTATTGAAAAAAAAATCATTTTTACGAAAGATAAGCCGTCCACGCCGACGAAGTCGCGGGCACAGCTAGTACTTTATAATTATAATCATGATTGGGGAAAGGCTTAACCATTGAAAGAGGCATTAGTTTTTATACTAATGGTTCTTTATTAGTGTGGCTTATATCTTCTCGCCTAGCCACTGTGGTATCCGAAGGAGAAAGAAAGGAAACCACCTTCTTTTTGCCGGTGATTTACAGACACGTGTCGATCATCATTACACACATATCATCACGCCGAGTCCCTAACGGGGTAGGCAGGTAGGCAGTGAGTGTAGAGCGCCAGTTCTCTCTAGATTTACATAACTCTTTTAATTTCGTCCGCATTCATCAGTTTCTTCATTCATGCTCGCTGGTTTTCAGTACTCTTGTCGTTCCCATTCTTGAGTATCCGATACAACTATACATAGATCTTTGAATTTATTCTCAAACGTATGCAGGTTTTATTTCAATGTTTTCACCGTAATGCTAATTCAAAATCATTGTGGTTAAGTGAAGTAAAACCTATTCGTATAGTCGGAGTTTGAACCCGAATATTTTGCGTTGCAAGTAACTCTATCCACTCGGCCACTACGGCTCGATAATTAATGCGACAAATCTTTCAAAATGTCCCTGTTAATCATCACACTGAGAACCTCACGGGGTAGGCCGAGAGACTAACCCTCTCAAGCTTTACAGATATCTTTCATTAAATACATACTCGTCGGTCTCGAGTACGGAACATGGTCAGTCCTGCTTCTTCTTCCACACTAGCATTAAAATATCTAAAAACTCCTTCCATCCGTCAAGTTTTAAGCTATAATGTAATTCCGTGTTCTGCTTGCACAAGCCAGCTCCTTTGTTTGCGTGTCATCCCCCTGTTTATTTAATAAAGGCATTGTCTCGCAAATATTTGTTCCTCGTTAGCTCTCCCTCACCTTATCACAACGAACTAAGGTCGAGATGATTTTGACAATTATGTAATTTTCGCCATGTATGTAATATAGAGAATGTTTGTATTTGGACGGTGTTATCATAAATTTGTGTTTTTACCACTAAGGATCGACCTATTTCTAGATCAATTTGTATTAATTCAGCTTTGGCTTTTCACTAGCACGTTTCGTAACCATGTTTCCGGAGATTTCCGTATAGGCAGTCAGCCATCCAACGGGTGAGCGAACAATAGATACAGAAGCCACTCTTGGGTAGTGTGGCTGTGTATTGAATAGTGGAATACTATGGCAAGTTCTATCCTGTGCTTGGATTATTTGTTGCCACCGAGTTCAAATATGCTTAGTTAACCATAGTACGGTACTGAAGATTCGTAGTTTCGATGAACACACAGTCAGAACAACAAGCGTAGTTGAATATATAAAAGTGTGTTGGAAATAACCTCCAGCGCTGTAGCCTCATAAATACGTAGTAATAATCCGGATAGCTACAGGGACTATTGGTAAAGAGAGCTATGAGCGCGGTGGTGATGGTACTCGTAGTATAGCCACTGACCTGTATCCCTGAGCTGCAGCGAGCCGACCTTGTGGGTGAGGTAGCCCTTGATGGAGCTGGCGACGCGCGAGGGCGAGGCGGCGGCGGCGCCCCCCCGCAGCGCGCCCGACAGCCGCCCGAGCAGCGCTCCCCCCTCTGCCTCCACGGTCGGGCCCCAGGGGCGACTGCCCCACTCCGCCAAATGCAACTATTTTTATTCTAATTTCGAATTTCTTTAACTTCGTTTTCGTTCCAATTGTATACAGCCAGTGTTTTGTAAATGTTGTCTTAAATATTCAAATTACAAAGAAATAGCTATATATTATATTTTTCTTAAATTTAATTTTCAGTGCATAATTTTGATATGTATTGGTTTGAGGGCGTGTTCAACCACGGTGTTACGTCTGGAACAATAAGATACACAAAGATCATAAGTATTTTTATTGTAAATGAGGGAGAAATTTCGTAATACACATGAGATCAGAGGCGCCAATCTCTTAATCCAATCTCTTTAATGTATGATAATGATGATATTATGATATATCTTGAAAATACAAATATTTGGACTATATTTATTTAAATAAATAGTATTGCGGTTGTTAAATATACAAGATGCTAACTTTGATTTAGAATTTAATGCTTATTGTACCGAGCAGCGCTAAATATTAATTTCACCAAAATCTGACGCACAATCTCACATGGAGGTCACAAAAAACATCCCGTTGCCCTACAGAGTCATCAAGACCGGATGTGTAGTCCCGGAAACCGCCACTCGAGTTACTTCCGCCCGCCATCTTTGCCCGGAAAGTCGACGCGGTTTATAACCTCCGGTGGCTTTGTTGGAAATAATAAATGTTTTGTGGCGTCTGTCATTGATTTACACAAAAGACGTGATTTATATTGAGAGTGTATTATTTGAATTTGTAAAAATCTTTGCTGATCACAACACACGGGGCGGATACAATTGAAATGTTGCTTTTCTATTGTGCTCCTTCTATTGAACATTCAACTATGAAATGTATAGCCATATTGTATTGTATGCAACATTCGGTTGAAGTGTAATTTTACATCAAAATTAAATATATTTGTAAACGTATATAATACTGGCGGGGCGACCGTAGCCCGCGACGATATCGTTCGGGTTGAACAAATAAATCATAGACAACTCCGTATAACTGAGCGCTTTATAAACCACGAATCAGCCTTACATTATCACGCCAAGTTGAGATCTCTTTCGTTTCTTTCACACCCATCAGTCTCTTCAGTTTGAGGATGGCATTATATATTTCTACTTAAATAATATAAACAAAGATATCGTGTGGGATACAAACATATACAATTCGCACCATTATATCTCAATGTCTGCCTACAAGGATCCCCAAAGGGGTAGACAGAGGTGTAGGTAGCCACACACACCCTCTCCGCTGTAAATATATTTAAGGTCGCCAGGGTACACGACTATACATAAGCCTTTGAATTTCTTCTCAGGTTTCCTCTCAATGTTT